>PVJN01031755.1:0-24631 GCA_004026805.1 Lasiurus borealis | reverse complement strand
GTAAAAATCTTACTTTTGGCCCCAAGGAAGACTGTTTCTACAGTTTGCAATTTAAGGTTGGTGGTCCCCACCCAACCCAACGGCACAATGCCCAGAGTTTGGGACAATAAAGCTAAAGATATCAGTTTATATTTTTAAACAATGTTTTTTAATGTAAATGTTTTTCCTTCAAATTTTTTACAGCATTTCTAAATCATCGCGAATTTAATGTAAATTTAAGTAAAATAACTTACACTTCTTGTAATGTTTGAGATTCCAAGCTGATGTTCCAGTTAGACAACCGATTATGACTCAAATCCCTAATGAAGGACAAAAAAATATTAAGTTAGTGTTGGAAAGCAAACTTAAAGACTAAAATAGGAATCTAAAAGCCCTATCAAATGTAAATTTGAGTAGGAAACACAAAAAAATGTTTATAAAGGATGGGTAAAAATGTACCTTGCTTCAGCCATCCAACTTCCTTCCCCTACATCAAGAAATAACATTCCTTGTGTAACCTGACAAATATTTATGCATGTACCAGAAAATTTTTACGTAAGTGATAGAATAATTTGCACTCTACTTTGCCCTTGCTTTTTTCTCTTCACAATACAACTTGTAGGTCATTTCACAGAATGTTATAAATTTCTTCATTTTAGTGATATTATACTTTTTTATAATATACTATACTTCTGAAACAAACATACTTTTCAAAGTAACATGATATACAGTAATATGTACTTTTTAAAATAATATTTACTTTATATAATATGTAGTATGATATATAATACTGTAATACACTATCTCACACTTTAGCTGAAGATAAACTTGTAGATTTCACAAGTCAAGAAAGACAGTGAGCTTCTATATTAGAATTGGGGTTGACCACATCCTTGATAGAGATGTAGTCTTCCTTTAAAAAACAACAACACAAAACAATCTAGCATCAGGGAAGGTAAATTTATCTCACTCCCAATTATGTAGATGATGATGGCAGTGGTGGCAGCTAATGTTTAAGTGCCAGACAATCACTCTTCCATACACTTTATACGTATGAACTGCCTAATGCCACACAACAACTTTGTGAGGCAAATACTCTTATAATCTTCCTTCCCTGGTATAGAATGGGCAGAGATTAATAATTTGTCAATCCAAGGTCACATAGCAGATAAGTGAGGAAGCCATCAACTTGAAATCTCACCTCTAACAAATAGTTTATTAAATACTAGAGGCTTGCTGCACAAAATTTGTGCATGGGGTTGGAGGGGTGTCCCTCAGCCCAACCTGAGATCCCTTGAGGGTTGTCTGAGTGCCCTCTCACAATCCAGGGCTGCTGGCTCCCAACTGCTCACCTGCCTGCCTGCCTGATCACCCCCTAACCACTCCCCTGCCAGCCTTATCAATGCCTGACTATTCCCCTGTGGGCCAGATTGCCCCTAATTGCCCTCCCCTGCCGGCCTGGGTCATCCCTAACTGCCTTCCCCTGCAGGTCATCTTGTGGTGGCCATCTTGTGCCCACATTGGGATGGCCATCTTTGACCACATGGGGGAGGCCATCTTGTGTGTTGGAGTGATGATCTATTTGCATATTACCTCTTTATTATATAGTATAGCAGAGATTTCACTAAAATTAGCCATTACTCTAAATATTTAAATAGGCTTTAAAAAATTCACCTTGATGCTTCCAGGTGTCTTTAAGACTGAGGTGGAATCCAGCCCACACAAGCTGTCTGCCCAAGAAATGTATCACACACATATGGCTGGTAATAGCGGCACGCTAGAGAAACAGTACAGATCACCGATCTCGCTGTGCCACCCAGGCCATTGACAGATACATGCAGGTCTTAACGATGTCCCTACCATGGAGTAACTTGTTCTCCACTAGATTCATGCCTGCCCTCTATAAAACTTAGTCCCCTTCATTTAAGAGCTTAACTCACACCATAATATAACTAAGACTAGATCAAACCATCACTTTTCCACAACTATCCTAAAACCTTTATTCCAAGATATCTGGCACCAGGTGTCAGCTCAAAAACACTCATCAATTTTTACATGAGTTGAGAAATGTAAGGCAACAGTATATCAATTTGTTCCACATAAAAATCTTATATTCAGAAACTTGATCCAAATCATATTTGCTACTAAACAACAAACACAATTTCATACAATTGAAAAGACACTGAAGAAGAAATACAACTATTCTCATTTAAATTAGATATTCCATACTAGGTGGCTGGTGCACAAAATTTGTGCATGGGAGTGGAGGGAGGTCCTTCAGCCTCGCCTGCACCCTCTCTAATCTGGGACCCTTCGAGGGATGTCCGACTACCCGTTAGGCCCGATCCTAAAGAACCAACTAAAGTTACAAAGCCCGATAGGATCGGGCCTAAACAGGCAGTTGAACATCCCTCTCATGATCCAGGACTGCTGGCTCCCAACTGCTCACCTGCCTGCCTTCCTGATTGCCCCTAACTGCTTCTGCCTGCCAACCTGATCACCCCCTAACCACACCTCTGGCAGCCAATCTGATCACCCCCTAACCACACCTGGCAGGCTGGTTGATGCCTAACTGCGCTCCCCGGCAGGCTTGGTCCTTCCCAACTGCCCTCTCCTGCTAGCCTGATCGCCCACAATTGCCCTCCCTTGCAGGCCTGGTCCCTCCCAACTGCCCTCCCCTGCTGGCCATCTTGTGGCAGCCATCTTGTGTGCTTGAGTGATGGCCAATTTGCATATTACCCTTTTATTAGATAGGATTCTGTTACAAGGTGGCTGGTCAAGTAAACAGAACTAATAATATCTGTATAGAAAACTAGCATACTATGACTACATTGCATGCTTGCTGAAATTTAATTTTTTTTCCTTTTCGAGACTAAGGGCTGTCATTTTAAGAACAGTGCTTCTAATGCATTTCCAAACCCTAATCTCCCTGGCAGTGTGTAACTCTTGACTGTATTCATCACTGATACCTGGACGTCAATGACGACTAAATAATGTTTTAAAGAAAACCATTATTACAGAACTAAGAAGCAATCAAATTAAAACTCAACTTGGTATAGGGTTGGTGAACTCAACATGGTATAAACCACTTGGAATTTAGTATCAGTAAAAACTGTCCAGTGTCTCCCTTGGGGGAAAAGAGCAATTTTCTCAGTATCTTTAATGAACTCCTAAGGCATTTCAATGGAACCCAAAGGATGCCTGAAATACTTTGGAGCCTCTCTACAGAACAATGCTGTCTGAAAAATAGATGCTTTATAGGTCAGAATCCCATATAATGAGGCTCTCTGGACCCTTCTGCAACAAATCCACATTAAATAAATTTTAAAAGAACACTAACAGTGAACAAGAATACACTCCCAAAGTAGTTTTATCATAGAAAGCAACTAGTATAAATCAGTGTAGCTGTTTAACTTATCAAAACAGCAGATTTCAGCATCATGTCTTTATGCAAACTGTACTGAACCATGTGCAAGGCACTGTGCTAAGTGCCAGGATTACAAACACTGTCAATGTTACTAACCTCTGTGACTTTTTTAAAAGCAATATTTATAGTACTAAGAAATGGAATCACTCCAAAACTGTAAATATAAATTCAACATCAACTCCACTATTCCCCTTCACTGGAAATGTGATTGACTTTCTTTTATAGATAAGTTTCAGCCTGGGATTTAATTATATGACATGTGCACATATAAGTGTACAAACACACTCCTGCTCTCCACAGCATACCTTTCCTATTTATTTTTCTTTCTATTTTTTTAAATAAATTTTATTTACTGATTGATTTGAGAGAATGAGAGAAAGTGAGATGGAGAAGTGGGTCAGAGAGGGAAAGAGAGGATTGGGGAGAGGGAGGAAGAGGATGGGGAGATAGAAAGAGAAATCAAGATGGCGGCATAGGTGAACACCTAAACTGCTGCCTCACACAATTTCAAAACTACAACTAAAAGACAGAACAGTCATAATAAAGAACCACAAGAAAGCTGGCTGAGTGGAAATTCTACAACTAGAAGAAAAGAGAGGGGTTCACGGAGACTCAGAGGAGCTGCAAAAAGATGAGGTACAGAACCAAAACCGGTTTGGCTCAGTGGATAGAGCATCAGCCTTCGGATTGAAGGTCCCGGGTTTGATTCCAGTCAAGGTCATGTACCTTGGTTGCGGGCACACAGTAGGGGATGTGCAGGAGGCAGCTGATGGATGCTTCTCGCTCATTGATGTTTCTAACTCTCTATCCCTCTCCCTTCCTCTCTATAAAATATCAATAAAATATATTTTTTTAAAAAGATGAGGTACAGAGACATGCGTGGAGAGGATGGGCGGCAGAGTGCCTGGCTGGCTTAGCTTCCTCTTGTGGAAGGAAGACAGAAACTTCCGAATGCACTGAACCCAATATCGGACTGCACTGAACCCCAGTTCTGGGTGAGACTCATCTGGGGGGGGGGAGTCTGGACTATCATGAAAAGGGAGGAGTGCATGGAAACTTAGGGGAGCAGTGAAAGACAAGAGGTCTGGAGGCGTGTGAGCTCAAGTGTGCACACAGAGGGCTGACTGCTGATTGTGCCGCTGGCTTTCTCTAGTGGGAGGGAGACAGAACCTCCCAACTGCACTGAAATCCACTTCCAACTGCACTGAACCCCAGTTTCAGGTGAGACCCAGGGGACCCAGACTCATACGGGTCCACGGAGCGCTCAAAAACTCAGGGGAGGCCAGAAAGGCAGAGGTCTGGAGGCATGCAAGCTGAGTGCACACACAGAGGGCTGACTGCTGATTGTGCCACTGGCTTTCTCTAGCGGGAGAAAGAAACTCCCTACTGTACTGAAATCCACTTCAGACTGCACTGAACCCCAGTTTCGGGCGAGATTTCTTCCCCTTTGACATATCCCTAAATTATAACAAAAAACTGAAGCAATCTATACTTGATAAACATCACCTAAAGAGCCCTAGTCGGTTTGGCTCAGTGGATAGAGCATCAGCCTGCAGACTGAAGGGTCCCAGGTTCGATTCTGGTCAAGGGAACATACCCGGATTGTGGGTTCGATCCCTGATAGGGGACATGCAGAAGGCAGCCAATCAATGATTCTCTCTCATCATTGATGTTTTTCTCTCCCTCTCCCTTCCTTTCTGAAATCAATAATACATATATTTTTTAATCAGCTAAAGAATCTAAAGCTTTGTAACACTCAATAGTCTTTCCCTTATTTTTTTTAATATGACTAAGTATCTATTTATGGATTTAATGTTTGAAAAGTAAAAGTTTCAGAGAAGGCCTTATCTCAGTGTTGTAAACTCAGCTCCCACTCGTGCTAACCTACAGGGATGTATCTGTAATAAATGATGAATTATTAAGGTTCTTGATATCGTGTGGAGCCAGAGGTGCCATTAATGTAGTCATTTAGTACCATCAGGGTGTAAATAATTTATAGGAAGTACAGAGCAATCCCCACAGTCGAAGGAGAATTGGTTCTGCAAGCTAACTGCAAAGTCCAGCAGCAAGGAGATGTAGGGATTTTCACGCTTTTGAGTCATCTGCAGCACTGACAGGCCAAACTGTGAACTTCAACAATAACAAAACTCCTTTAAAGGAGCCCTTTGTAAGTTAAAAGATAAGGACATATTGTACCCAATGAGTATGATAATGCTTCATGCATTTATCCAGCATTATTTGCCTTCTTTTGTAAATGAAAACCCATGTCATTAGGGTCTATCTAGCATAATTTGCTTTGAAAAATAATACTCAGGATTATCATCCCGATCAATTATAGTACTGTGATTTAATTGGCTGATGATCATGAGTACTACTCTCGGAGTGCACTAAAGATAAGGATTGCAAAACAACTCTTAAAATTGTTTTTAGTTTTGCTTTTTCTTTACCACTAAGAGCTTTACCCCAAAAGTCAGCCTTTCTATCTGTTACAGCGCTGCTTGAAATTGTCCTAGATTTGTTACTTCTTATCAATTGTCCTAGCTAGGAAACCTCCGTGCCTGTTGAAATAAGACTAAATGAAATCTGAGAATCTTAGAGGCTTTATGGATAAATGCTTCCTGGAAACATACTTGTTTTTTGGTTGAACCAGAGATGGCTGGAAACATTAAGTAAATACATTTCAGATAAATAAGATTTCATTAAAGCATATGCTATTCCAAATTAAACTTTCTACCCTTCATCTGCACTACTTATTTGTAATACAATGTACAACACCTCTTTGAATCCAAAAGTTTAAGGTGATAGGAAGATGAGAGCATTCATTTCAAGAATAAGAGGCATGTTTTATTTTCTCCCATTATCCTTCCTGAGTTCTTAATGGTTGAAAACATACAACCACAAAACGGGAAATATAAATTCTACAGTTACATTTAAGAATAGAGTTTTGCATGCCCAATTCTGGGACCTTACACCCTCTAAACTTCCTTTAACAGTGTCCACTACTGTTAAAAAAAGCACAGCAAACCTCACTGGATAGCTTAGAAAATTAAAAAGATAAACAAAGTGCTTCACATACAGGTCAGTGTGTAAACAGTAAGTTATATAATACTAGATTTGAAATAGGATGATGGTCCAGTACAATCACCTTTTCTGAGTATTTATCTCTTGTCCATGCAGCCAGAATCCACTTCCAAAGGTAAAATCTTAACTGACTGGAACTACACTACAATAAATTAAAGTAGTAAGCTAAATATTGCTTCTGGATTCCAATATCATGAGCTTACACCTTCTGTTTATCATTTCCCCAGATAGACCAGAATAAAAAATATGTTAACATCTTTAATGCAATGAAAGAAAAGCATATTGTACATGCCTTGAAATGACTGTTAGAAGTGAAACAGTTTATCAAACCCAAAACAACAGAGATTAGATCCTGCAAACATGATGATAGTGCATCTCCCTTCCCCACAAATGTGCTTTAGACACTTACCAGGCCTATTTTAAAGAAACTGGTGTTTCTGCTAGTGCTTAGAAAGATGGGTATGTGAAAGCCATCCACAATGCCTGAGAAGTATCTCAACTTTGGAAATGCATGTCTGGTATACAGGCTGGAATGAAGCTGGAGACTATTAAAGACTCCTAAACTACAGCTCTAAACCATAATGACACTCTGACGTCAACTGATTATTCAATAATATTTAGTAAATACCTAATAGATGCTGCAAAGCCCTATTAAAAACAAAGATGATCAGCCCTAGCTGGTTTGGCTCAGTGGACTGCAGGGTCCTGGGTTTGATACTAGTCAAGAGCACATGGCCTGGGGGCATATATGAGGCAGCAATTAATGATTCTCATCATCAATGTTTCTATCTCGCTCTCCCTCTCCCTTTCTCTCTAAAATCAATAAAAATATATTTTAAAAAACAATGATGATCAGAATAATGAAAAATTATTTGTGCATGCAAAAGTTTTTGTGAATTTTGGTGCAATTAGACAAAACATTCCAGATAGTGTGAGATGGGAACTAGAGTAAGTAACTGAAGGGTCCAGGTTCAATTCCGATCAAGGGTACATACCCGGATTGTGGGCTCGATCCCCAGTAGGGGGCATAGAGGAGGCAGCCAATTAATGATCCTCATCGTATTTTAAAAAGAAAGATGGAGGGAGATCAACCAAAGGACTTGTATGCATGCATATAAGCCTAACCAATGGACACATATCAGAGGAGTGAGGAAGAATGGGGAGATATGAACACATATGTAATACCTTAATCAATAAAGAAAAAAAAATGATCTTAAAATACAAATAATTAGCTAAGGTAATGCTCAGATTCATTCATAATGTTTACTACAGAGAATGAGGTACCCTGAAAAAAAAACCACCTAACAAGATATGAGAGCCCATCCATGTGGCTCAGGGGTTGAGCATCGACCCAGGAACCAAGAGGTGGCCAGTTCCCGGTTGGGCACATGCCAGGATTATCAACTCAACCCCAAAAAGAGTGTGTGTAGGAGGCAGCCGATTGATGATGTTCCTCTCTGGTTGATGTTTGAATCTATCCCTCTTCCTTCTCTCTCTAAAAAATCAATAAAACATTTTTTTTAGTTTAAGATATATATTAGAGAAGCAAATGAGAAAGAACTGCTTTAATTGCTTTCAGAGTTTCTCATTTCCCTCAAAAGACATAGCCACATACTTTCTATAATTAATTTACGGCATTCATTCAACTAATATTTTTTAGTATCTAACTGCTGGTCACCATTCATATACAGCAACTACTTTCAACCTTTTTCATCTCAGGGCACACATTAACTAATTACTGAAATTCTGCAGCAGACCAAAAAAATGTTGTATTTTTTGCCAATCTGACAAAAAATAAAGTATAATTTTGATTCATTCACATCCCACAGCTATTGTTGTGTTGATTGCTGTCATTTTTTTTTGACAATCTAAGGGAAAAGGAATCAATGCCCTTGACTAAATAGTCAGGCATTTCATATTTTAGAAATTCTTGTGGCACACCGGTTGAGAATAGCTAATCTACAAGCAATGAAAAAACATATAAAAATCCATGCTTTCAAGATATACTATAATCTCCTGAAAAGAACACAAAGTAAAATATATAGCATATCAAAAGATGATGCCTACTAATGACAAAAATAAAGCCACAAAGCGGGTCGGGAGTGTCTCTGGGAGAGACAGATATCCTGCAAGTGTGGAGACTGTTAGAGAAGAATAGAGGGCATAATGAGACCGGTGCTGATAGTCTCCTGGCAGATACTGGTTGGCAGTGAGCATCGGAGGACTAAGAGGAAAGGGGGGTGAGGAATCTTTCCAGGAATAAGCACGGTTCTTTACGCTGGAGCACAGACTTGGAACAGGGTGATTTTATCCAAAGCAAGAAGTTTCTCTTGGTATCTGCTTATGGAGGCCTAGACGCCTGCCCCATGCTGATCAGAGTGAACCAGGGTTCTGAGCCACTGTACGCTCAGCCCCATGGCCAATCTCACTTCTCTGTAAGTACGGTGAAAATACGACACAAATGAAAGGAGGAAATGGAAAATAAAGTTAGGTACTAACAATTGAGGTAAACATGAGTGACTAAGTGGAAGGGAAATTTAATCTGTACCTTTTTTAAAATGACTCATTTTCAGTTCACCACTTTGTGGTTTGGAGCAATTAAAGAAAAACTTCAAAGACCAAATCTTAGAACAAAAGATGTTCCTACAGTGCTCTTCTCACTTAGGAAATTACAAGACTAGCAGGAGCTCTGTGCCAGGAACCCAGGGCAGAGACCACAGTGTACCCTCTTGGTGTGTGGCCATACACTCCTTTATAGCAAAACAATATACAGGCAAGGCCACTCAGGTTTATAGACTCCCTTCTACTCAATCTTGTCAAGTTCCAAAGCAGGAGTGGCCTAAGCAAACACATGGTTTCACCCTTTCAGTGCACTGGTATAACTGAATTAACAGACAATACCATCTCTTTCTCCAAGCCTCACTGGAGGGATTAGTATTGAATTCCCCTCATTACAAAACCATCTACTCATTCCTTTAACCTCAGCTTGTATTGTTCCTTCTCTGCATTTATACCCAACCTCTCCCACCTTTGGATGGGACATCAGGTACAGCCACTACACTGGTCTAGATTACAAACAGGAATTCCAGTAGCAAGTACCTCCCCCTCAATTCAGTCTATTCGGTTAGCGTAAGGCTACAGAGGTGCAGAACCACTGAGCTATTTTTACCTCCAGGCAATATAATGGTATTCATTATTAACCTTAATTTTGCTATTTGGGATGCAGGCACAATCTGCCCCATTAGACATTTAGGAATTGTGACCCAAAGTTTAAAATATAGTTTCTGGCCAGCGCTGGTTTGGCTCAGTGGATGGCACAACGTCAGCCTAGGGACTGAAGGGTCCCAGGTTCAATTCCGGCTAAGGGCACATGCTTGGGTTGCCGGCTCCATCCCCAATGTGGGGCGTGCAAGAGGCAGCCAATCAATGATTCTCTCTCATCATTGATGTTTCTCTCTCTCTCTCTCCCCCCCTCCCTTCCTCTCTGAAATCAATAAAAATATACTAAAAATAAGTAAATGAAATAAAGTTAATTTAAAATGTATAGTTTCTTACTTAGGAATCATTACTGTTTCCGGCACCTGTATTTGCAGCCATAACGCTATAACCACTTCAACAAGCAGGGGAAAACAGTTGAGGTGTATGGAGCATACTCCTCCCTTGGTAAGAACGGCATCGTCACTCCAGCATCCTTCCCCCTCCCTCTTCCTTCCCCATATCCACCAGAAAAAGAGGACTCTCTCCAGTGGGGCCACTTCTTTAGCGCCACCTGACGTTAAATGTGAGCACACTAACAGGAAGGTATGTAAGCCAAGCCTTCCCATCTCGATTTCTTCCCTTTTAAGACAACCAATGTTTTAACTGCCCATTCCAATTCTCTATCAAACTGACCATCATTTACACAGACCTGGAAATACACTTCGGCACCTTGGTCTTGTGGCTCAGTGGTTGAGGGTCGACCCAAAAACCAAGAGGTCGTCTATTAGATTCCCAGTCAAAGCACATGCCTGGATTTCTGTCCGATCCCTAGTAGGGGTGTGCAGAAGCAGCCGATCGATGTTTCTCTCTCATCAATGTTTCTCTCTTCCTTCCACTCCAAAAATTAATAAAAACATGTAAATTAAAAATAAAAAAAACTAGTACAGCAGGTCCTCAAAAACATCATTTCCTTGCAGCATTGATGAAGTGCTGTTTATATCAATTAGCCTACAGTAAAACTGGTTTTATCGTGCGTTACTTCACCACATTCCAAGAACCTATCGATGACATTAACTGAGGACTTACTATACTCTGAGGAGGATGCCAGTCTGCCCACTATTGGGCATTATGGGTTGTGAAGTACATTCCCTGGTCTGCATAAATGATGGTCAGCCATCCAAACTGGTACAATCCTCTTCTGTTCCGGTTCTTTTCTAGCACTCTGAGCATCTGCATCTACCAGCAGGCAGGCAAAGACAGTCCACCATCAGTAACTACTCCTGCCAGGACCATTTGTAGCCGCCTAGGGCTCTATCAGTATCACTTGCCAGCTACGTGCAGCGCCTCCACACACGGGCATGTGCCACATAGCCATCTGCGATGTATCTTTTCCAGCAGAAGAGAGCTTACTGGCATTTTGAGCCTCACAGGGTGCAAGAGACACACGTCTAGATGCAGCCCACCTTGCATTGCCGCTGTGCCTCTATAGCCACCCATTTCACAGACCCAGGTGGCCATCTCAAGCAAGCACACGGGATATTTACTTGTTGGATCCAATCACCATGGCAACCAACATGTCCTACTTTAATGCATCCCTCCAAGCCTCCCAGTGATCTCCACAGGACTATCTGTGCCCTGTGTGGGCAGCCCTTTAATACGCCAGGTTTTCATTGCTTTTCTGCCCGACCATATGGTCAGACCATGGGCCACTGCCCAGGAGTCAGTAAAAACTCAAACACTGCCCTAGTGGGTGTGGCTCAGTTGGTTGAGCCTTGTTCCATGCCCATGCCCAGGAGGAGGCTCGATCCCCAGTAGGTGGTGTGCAGGAGGCAGCCAAGACATGTTTCTCTCTCCCTTTCCCTTCCAAATAGAATGCTGTCCAGTCATCTTGGAACTGCCACCCACAAACCAAGCAGCTCCTGTTGGTCACTTAGGAGCTGGTTGAGGGTCACTGCCCAAGGACGACAGAATCTAGCAGCTCCTCACCCAGTTCCAAAGTCAGCCGAGGGGAAAGGCTCTCTTGCTCTTCAGCATCTCCTCCTTGCTTTCCCCAGGTATCATGATCCTGAATAAACCATTTCCACTTCACTATGGAAATTTCTAGGCACTGTCCTCCCTACTGGAATGTTATCTGACATTATGCAAGACGTCATGCGTACTTCAGGTTTCAAGATTATTTTATGACTTTTAGTCACGATGGTGGTTTCAATTAATATCCAACAGCAAGCCAATAACTGCCCTTCAAATAGAAATGCTCTAGTCCAAAGTCCTAGGAGTCACTGCCAGTAGGCACTCATAGGGTTTTGCCCTAAGCCCAGCCTACCATACACACAGTTATCCCACAGAGAATTTTTCCACACCAGCACTCCAGTTTCTACTCTACACTGTGTAGACTGAAGCAATCTTACTGGTTCCCATTTAGAATATCCAACTAATATTGCCTGAAGAGTAGATTTACATACCTTCTGTTTTACAATATTGAGTAGAGAAAACATTCCTCAGATACACTGTCCATCTCCATAACTACTTCTCCCACAAACTTGTACCTTATAATTCCTCACTGTAACCTCCTTTAGGGCATTATTAACAGGCTTTACTTTTATATCAGGAAAGGGTAATAATGTTCCCCAGCCAGACTTAATGTCCATTCCCACAATATACGTATTCAGATAAAAAAGACACAACTTCTTTAAGTAAAGTCTATTTAAACATTCCAACTTTTGCCCAGTCGGCATGGCTCAGTAGCTGAGAGTCAACCTATGAACCAGGAAGTCACAGTTTTGATTCCCGATTCACACACATGCCTAGGTAGCAGGCTCGATCCCCAGTGTGCAGCATACCAGAGGCAGCCAATCAATGATTCTTTCTCATCACTGATATTTCTGTTTCTTTCCCCCTCCCTGCCTCTGATATCACTAATATATATGAAAGTTGGAATGTTTAATTGTAAACTTCCATAATGTTCCAACTTTCATAATGTTCTCTCAATTATATCATGGTTTCACCAATTGGTTTGGTACCACCATATGGGGTTCCCATATAAAGGAATCCTGAAAACGTCCCCAGTTCCTGACCATTGTACCTACTCTTGTGCAAGCAGTTTTGGATCCCCACCACCACTACCACCCTCATGAGCTGAACCAAAGGACCCTAGCCCTTTAGTCAATTTTTATCTAATTTAATCTGCCTTACCAATGCCTCAAGAAATTACTGGTCAGGTTTCTCACGGTAACCTCTGCCTTTGGATTTTTAAATTTCTCCAAACTTAATAGAGCAGACTTATTTGGGGCTCTCTAATGTTGGGGGACTAGAAGGAGAGCCTCTTGGCCTGCTAAAATTTAGATAGTCCTATATCAAAACCTTTGTTTTTATCCTTTCAATATCTGCTTTATTCACCCCATTTTTCCATTTTCCTTTCTTTCTTTCTTTCTTTTTTTTTAGAAACTGTTTATTTGCTATCAACTTTATTTCCTTCCTGTTAAGATTCCATGGAAGAACAGCTGAAGACCACTCAGTGGCTATTCCTACCCATTTGGTGGCCTGAGCACGGGGCTGCAGACAAGTCCTCAGTGGCAGGCTAAACACTCTTCTTCAGGAGGAGACTGCTGAAGAGGCACAGAAGGCCCCTGCGCACCTTCAGACCAGTCTGTGACCTCCGTCTGCAACCTCAGGCTGAGCAGCAGTGAACTCAGGAGCTGGAGCCATCCATTCACCCTGAACTTCCTCCTTGGTCACAGCCTTTCAAGCTCTTCACGATTTCTGTAAAGATCAGGCATGACCTCCCATGGGTGTCCACAGATGGTGCCACGCATGTGCAGTAGTGCCTAGGGCCCCCGTGTGTTACAATGTCCTTCAGCGCAGAGGACAGTCTGTTACCCAGAGCAACGGCGGGCAAGTTAACATAAGACACCTCTGTGAGAGGCTGGTGGTCAGCCCAGGGATCGGTAACCACCAGAAGTCTCAGCTTCCAGAGGCTGCCTGGATCTGGTTGGTGAAGGTTCCAGGAGTGAAGTGGCCGGCAAGAGGAGTGGCTCCAGGGGCAGCAGCAAACTTCAGCACAGCTCACGGGCCAGTATTCCTGGACCACATGACACTGACATCAGCGAAGTTCTCAATGGCGACAGTGACACGAGCCGCTGACAGCAGAAGCTTCTCCCGGGTTCCCTTCAGATTATGACCATCCCTCTTCCTTTGTGGATGTACTATTCCATCTAGAACTCAAGGTTGGTGCCACCAAAGTGGGTTCCTGCTGCAAGGAATTTGAGGACAGCCTCTTCTTTCATTTGCAGGACATCAAGGGGTCTGAGCATTGTGGAAGTTTCCCTTTAAGTTACCTGGGAACCAAGACCAAAGCCAAATGGACCCCTTCTTGGGTAGCACAAAAAGACCGCCACATTTTTAAAAACTATTTTTATTGATTTTCAGACAGAGAGGAAGGGAGAAAGAGAAACATCGATGTGAGAGTGTTTATCAATCAGTTGCCTCCTACATGCCCTTACAGGAGATCAAGCCTGCAAGCAACCCAGGCATGTACCCTGACTAGGAATTGAACCAGCCACTTTTTGGTGCATAGGATGACACCCAACCAACTAAGCCACACCGGCTAGTGCCCACCATGGCTTTTAAGGGAGAAGGAGAGGGAAAGAGAGAAACATCAATAATGAGGAAGAATCAGCTGCTTCCTACATGCCCACTACTAGAGATCTTAGAGCCAAAACCCAGGCATATGCCCTGACTGGGAATCGAACCCTGATCTTCTGGTTCATGGGTGGACGCTCTACCACTGATCCACACTGGATGGGCTCACTTCTTTCTTTTCTTTCTTTTTTTTTTAATATATTTTTATTGATTTTTCAGAGAGGAAGGGAAAGGACTAGAAAGCCAGAAACATTGATGAGAGAGACATCGATCAGCTGCCTCCTGCACGCCCCCCACTGGGGATGTGCCCGCAACCAAGGTACATGCCCTCGACCGGAATCGAACCCGGGACCCTTCAGTCCGCAGGCCAACACTCTATCCACTGAGCCAAACCGGTCTCGGCTCACTTCTTTCTTAATAACCATTTAAACTTTTCTGCCTTGCTAAGACCAGTTTACTGACTCCTTTGCTTCTCTTCATTCTCCTATTAATTAACCTAATATCGTTATTAGCATCTATGAAACCCAAAAGCAAAGCTGAGAGAGCAAATTCACAAGGCTTCCCCAGCAGTAAGGTTACATGGGGTGTCCATGTAAAGGAGTCCCCCTTAACCACAGCATTTACCATGAACTCAGTAACAGGCACATTCAGCAAGTGCCTGTGGGATTATGACAAAGATAATCCCACAAGGTTTATACAGAAAACATATTATCATCGGGGATGTTCACTTGGCATTTACGGGGGAACTAGGCAGTTAGTCCCCTTTTTCAGGGTAAACAGATCTTACAGTGGCTTTTACACAGTCCACCACGCTGGTGGTTCCTTTGGGAATGACCTGCTTTGTGTCTAGATCAGATGTAGCCATCTGTGATTGTTCCCTAACAAGCTATAAATCCTACATCCACCCAAACATGCTCTTCCCCTATTGTAGCATTTAAAACCAGATACTGCTCCTAAATTAATTACTCTCACAGAACAGCTTACTAAAGGATGTTCTTCAGAAAGCTATTGCTGAGCCACAATAGGAAACAACACTTCACACTATACTCCCTGGTTTCAAACAGTTCCTTGGTTTTGCCCTTATCTCACACCAAGAGGTACTTTCTGTTGTCCTTGCCTAATTTTTCCCTTGGGGTTAGTGGCCGAAGCTCAGACTCACTGAAATTTGAGTTTGGTCTAGTACCAAGGTCTGACTCAGCACACTCTTTTAGTTTCATTTCAGCTCTTACAGAAAATAGCCAAGGGATTGAACCCATGTCCTGGTAATTGGATCCATCTCTAATCTCCATTGGTGATGGTTATCGTTAGTACCTAATAGCAGCACAGCTACTGCTCCATACCACGGGCAGCCAAACGGCCACCGAGGAATTAAAGGTTCCACATTTCCCACTCTTTTATCCTTTCTTTTCCCAAACCACGTTTCCATGAGCCAGGGGCATCTAGCAAATCTTACTTATGTGACACCAAATATCCAGGAAAAATTCTGCATTAAAAAAAATACATATATCATTTGTTAAATCCCAGTAAGGCCAAAACTGGTTTGGCTCAGTGGAGAGAGTGTCGGCCTTCGGACTGAGAGGCCCCAGGTTCAATTCCGGTCAAGGGCATGCAACCTGGTTGCGGGCACATTCCCTGTAGGGGGTATGCATGAGGCGGCTGATCAATGTCTCTCTCTCATCGATGTTTCTCTCTATTCCTCTCCCTTCCTCTCTGTAAAAAAAATCAATATATTTAAAAAAAACAAAACAGTAAGGAAGACCTTATTCAAGGTGGTGCCCTCATATGCAATCTAATGAAAGCTGTGGAACAAATTTTAGGTGAGTGACCAAGGAGATATCTAGCAGCTGTCTGGATGTCTCCAAAGCCCAACTAGCTAACCAAAACATCCAGTCTATTCCAGGATTGTCAGCCTCAAGCATTTGCTTCTGAGGATCCCTAAGTCCCTAGACAGCCCCCAGTGAAGGGCAAGCAGCCCAACATTTAAGTGACAACAGAGACAGACAGGGAAAGAGGTCTGGCCTGGTGGACAGAGGGATGGAGGAGAAAGGGATTGGAGGGAGACATAGCAAAGGACTCCAGGGAACTGAGGGAAGACTAAAGGTAGCACGAGGAGAAAGGAGCAGCTTCTATAATGGGAAGGGAGAGGTCTGAGAGGAGCCAGCTTGAGATGGCAACTTTCCCCAAGAGGCCAATGAAGCTTCCTATTATTCTCAGCAAAAGCATGCCAACAAAAAAGGAGGGAGGCAGAGGTGGTGGAACAGGGGTTCGACCAGAGAGAGAGCCAGGAAGAAGTCTTCCAGCCCACTTGGTATCTTTCAAACAAAGAAGCCTCGGATTCTAACCATCTTTTTTCAAACAGCTGCTGCTGAGACTCTAACCCAGCCTGTGTTATCTAGGACTCCATCCCATCTGCTGGAGCAGCGGTGGCCAACCTTTCGGACCTCACGGACCAGCAGTGGTCCACAGACCACCGGGTGGTAACTGCTATTCTGGAGTATACGCAGAATCTAAGAATACAATCTGTCCTTACCAGCTTCCACGGACATTTGTGTCCGGAGCAATGGTTCAGGAGTCGGACTCACCAATGGATCCCCAATCAATCAGTCAGGAGGAAGATAAAGGCTTCAAAGGTATGCACTTTTAGGGTCCTGGGTGAGAGGTCCGGGGGTCCAATGATGAATCTGATCCTATAGGTGTTGTGGCACCATAACTGTTAAAAGGAAAATAATATTTCAATGATATTTGTTAAAGCCTGGTAAGAAAGAACTTGGGGAATGAGGAGCTAGGCATAGGGACCACTGAAATAATTTTTTTTTTTAAATATACTTTATTGATTTTTCACAGAGAGGAAGGGAGAGGGATAGAAAGTCAGAAACATTGACATCGATCGGCCGCCTCCTGCACACCTCACACTGGAGATGTGCCCGCAAGCAAGGTACATGCCCCCAACCGGAATCGAACCCGGGACCTTTCAGTCTGCAGGCCGACGCTCTATCCACTGAGCCAAACCGGTCTCGGCTAAAATAAATTTTTTTTAATGTAGATAAGAAACTGGGCTCAATGCCGAATGCTGCCTGTATACATGGGAATTTAAAGCGAAGGAGCAGAGCAGGGTCAGTGGATAAAACATACTAAGAGAAAAACATCAAGGGTAAGAAGGCTTTAACTAAAAAGACCTAACAGGATTCTTGCTTTAAAAAAAAGTCAGAGTGATCAGATATCACCTGGGACATGGTATAGGGAAGGAACCCAATCCAATATCCAGGACAGGGGCTTCTTGCTAAAACTGTATTTTACAAGGATGTGCACAGATGCCCAAGGAGAAGGTTCAGGAACCTGGCTAAACTTTGATCAGGCAAAAAATGTTTATCACCTGTGTCTTCCTTTACTCACACACACAATACTTCTGATGCCAGATGTGTAAGCTTTTTCTCTTCCCCACACCAACCATTTCTCCAACACCAGCCAGGTATCCTGCAATTCAATGCACTTCCAACACTAACTACAGTTGGTACAGACCTCACTGAGTAAAGGCTCAGTCCCACAACCCTGCACCCCCAGTTCAGGCACTAACCACAGGTAGTAAGACCCATGTTACCCAGACTTTCTGTTCAACTTGGCTACAAATCGGAGGTTCCCAGGACCCCGTCATTAGATTCAATCACCTGCAAAGCTCACAGAACTCAGAGAAACACTTACATTTACTGGTTTATTAAATAAAAGATATGACAAAATACACTAAGGGCAGGTGAAAAGATACATAGAGTGAGATCTATAAGGGTCCAGTAAAGGAGCTCCTGTCCCTGATGGAGATGGGTGCACCACCCTCCTGGCACGTAGATCTGTACCAACCCGAGATTTGGGGATTTTTATGGCGTCTTTATCACATAGGCATATTCAACTATTAACTCAATCTCCAATCCTTTTCCCCTTCCAGGATGAAGGGGAGAGAGGCTGGAAGTCTCAAGCTTATGACAGATGGGTCTTTCTGACCAGACCCCATCCTGAAGCTATCCAGGAGCCAACCAAGAGGTGTCTCTTTAGATCAGTGGTTCTCAACCTTCCTAAGGCCTTGACCCTTGCATACAGTTCCCCATGTGGTGGTGACCCCCACCCATGAAATTTTGCTACTGTGATGCATCGTGATGTAAATATCTGCATTTTCCGATGGTCTTAGGCGACCCCTGTGAAAGGGTCGTTCGACCCCCAGATGGGGTCGCGACCCATAGGTTGAGAACCGCTGCTTTAGATCAAAAGACACTCCTATCACCCAGGAAATTCCAAAGGATTTAAGAGCCTTGTGGCAGGAAACAAGGTCAAAGACCAAATATTAAAAAGAAAGAAACTCCTAGCACTCTTATCCCCTAGGAAATTATAAGGGTTTCAGAAGCTCTGTGCCAGGAACCAGGGGCAGGCATATTTCAAAAGCCAGAATTAATGAATTGTGTACACAATTTTTTTTATGATGGCCACAAATTTGAGCACTGGAGTTTGAACCACTAATATAGTTAAGCATGTGCATGTGTTTTAAAAATTCGAAATTACAAAAAGAAACCCATATGTATCTGGTGATTTTATAGTTATAGGCAACTTACAAAGACTGTTACCTTTCTCAGTTTAAAGAAGCACAGCCCACCTTCTAATATGTTAAGAGTTGCTCTGCTATTTTAAAACTTCCATCCAATTACATTTCTACAACAGAATTGCTCTCCAAGGCATTTTACTTCAACTGAAACATGTTTATTTCATTCTAGAACATTAACAAATTTTTAATGTCATTTGGCTCTAGGAAATTTATCTCCATTAAACAAAAACCATACCTAGACATAAAATGTTTCTTACATAAAACTTTATCTAATTATTGTTTACCTACCAATGGAGGATCTTAAAAAGCGGGGCATATTTATTTCAATTACAGCTAAACAAACTTGTGTTGTTCTGAAACATGCACCAAATTTATTCTGTCATTATCAGTTAGCTTCTCCAAGGATTTTTTAGAAAACGGCACTTGCTGCATTACAAAGACACTGTGCTACGTTTAAAAAGACTATGCTAAACTAGATATAAATTTTTAAGTTTTATTTGCACCAAGAGAACCAAACTAGCTGCAGGTGTTACATCTTAAAACAGCAGAAAGCATTTTATTATGCTGCAGATCTATGCTATTACAGCATTTGGTTTTTTTTTAGTTACCTTCATTTTTCTCAAGGAATGTGTGAGGTAGCTTTCTTTCCTATCTATCCTCACCTATTTGCAAACGTATAAACAACCTCTGTGGCAGACAGACAGAGACCTTCCACTTGTACTCTATTTTCCCCTGGAAATCCAAACAGTCCCTCATTTTAATTGCACCTCCAGCTATTCTTTTTGTGCGTGTGTGTGTGTGACTCTTGTGGAGACAGCTGTACCAGAAGTCCGTCAATTAATAAATGAATTACTGCGTGAGTGGCAGAGAAATAACTGCACGCGGGTGGTTAAGAAGGCCCATAATTTCAGCATCTAACACCTCCTGCGGCTCCTAACGCCACCAGGCTGACTCAGACCGGGGAGTCCCGGGTGCCACTCACCCGGGCCTGTCAACAGTAGGGAGCCCTCGGCAGCAGGATTCAGCCAATCACCGCACTGACTTCTCACACATAAACAAAGAGGGCTGGGTTTTGGGTTTTTGGGTTTTTGTTGTTGTTGTTGTTGTTGTTGTTTTTTCCAGATTCTCTGGCCACCAGAAATGCACTTGAAAACAATTCGATTGCACAACGTGATCGCGGAAAGAACGCTCCTTTTCTTAAACCAGACCGAGGCGGCTACTCACAAAGGTGTGTTTGTGCGGGGGGCGGGGTGGGGAGTCCTCCTCGCTCTCCTAACACCTTCGGCTTTAACCTCGCAACCTATCAACACTGCCGCCCGGGAGGAGCCAAACAACATGCAAACGAGGGACAAAAGCCAGGCCGTGTGTCCGCGGCGGGCCGTGTTGATAGGGTCCCACACATGCCCTGGGGCCATTCAAGCTGAGAGGCACATACACACGGGATGAGGCGGCCCCAAGTGGGGAGGAGCCCCCCATAACCCCCCAAACCCTCTCACACACCCCCACAGTCAATGCCGGGGCCCAGGCCGACGGAGTCCTTAGCACCCCCGCCCCCGCTCCCCGCCCCCAGCTGCACAGCCTCCGTCCTGAGCCCCCCAGGAGCCTCCACTCGGGCCGTCCTGAGCCTCCAGAGCCGCAGCAAAGCAGCAGGTTTCCGAGCCCCCAAGCTCACAGCCTCCTCATGGCGTTTCCCTTCAGAACTTGGGGCCCCCGACCGCGCCCTCCCACCAGGCCTGTCCCCCATCCCCTCGTCCGCCTGGGAAGGAGCGCGTCCCCTTCTCCTCAGACGCCCCCCGCCCCGGTCCGGCCCGGCCACTCTACTCACAGGCCGGCGGCGTCGGGGGGCAGCGGGCCCGACAGCGCCCTCCAGCTCGACGCCGGCAGCTTCCGGCGGCTGCAGTCCAGCAGGGCGAGGCGGCAGGCGCAGGGCGCGGGGCAGGCGCCCGCCGGGGCGGCCGGCAGCAGGAGCGAGGCCTGGGCGAGGAGGAGCAGGAGCCGGCGGCACAGGGCTCCGCACCGACACCGCAGCGGCGGCGCTTCCCGGACGCCTCGGGGCGCCGGCGCCATTTTCCTCCCCGACCTGCAGCCGGCCGAGGCGGAGCCGCCAGCGGGGGAGAGAGGGCGGCTCGCGGGGGCGCCGGTCAGCGGCGCGACCACCCCGGGCGCTGCCTGCCGTCGCCCGTGTCCTCCCAGGCAGGCGAGGGAGGGGCGGACGCCGCGAGGCAGCGGGGGCGGCGACCCAGAACACACGGTGGGAGCCCTGCAGGCACCGCTCCTCCGCCCCGCCCCGCGACGCAACGTCCGCACGCACCGGGGCCGACCAATCGGCGCCACGGGACGGGGTGGCGTCGGGGGCGGGGCTCCCGCGGAAGGGGCGGGGCCGGAACCAGGAGGTCCGCAAGGAGGACTGTAGGTGCCTGGCCCTCCGGGGCGCCCTTCTGTGGTTCCCCCGCCGTCCCTCCGCTGGGGGGCGCAGTTGCTCCTTAAGAGGGAGCGAGGAGTGCCCCCGCGCTGGGAGCTGGGAGTCCCGACTTGGAGTTTTATCTATTATAGCAGCGATTTCCAGCCCGTGTGCCACAAGAATGTTTAAAACATGGAATACTGTACCTACTTAAGCCAGGGGCACTGACCTCTTTTCCCTCTGATTGCCAAATGCCAACAACCAACACAACAGCGCTCCACTGGGAATGCCCAGGCTTGAACCTTAAATATATAGGTCATATAATAGAATCGCCTCTTAGTGGTCACCACGCATAAAACTGCATCTGATTGGTTAATTCTTTGGTAGCAGAAATTCTTATAGATAAGTATAGGCACTTGATTTTTTTTTTAAGGCACTTTGGAGCAAAATGGGTAGGTAATTACTATTATAATTACTTGTTGTATATCAATCAAAATTATACCTATTTTTGTCAGATTGTCCTATATATTTTTTTGAGTGTGCTGCATAATTTTAGTCATTAGTTGATGTGTGCCACAAGCCGTAAAATGTTGAAAATTGCTATACTAGCCTAGCAGGTTTGGCTCAGTGGATAGAGCTTCCTGCCTTAGGGCTAAAGGATCCCGGGTTCATTTCTGGTCAAGGGCACGTGCCTGAGTTGCAGGCTCCATCCCCAGTAGGGGGCGTGCAGGAGGTAGCTGATCCATATTCTCTCTCATTGATGTTTCTCTTTCTCCCTCTCCCTTTCTCTCTGAAATCAATAAAAATATTTTCTTAGAAAAGAAAGAAAATTGCTATACTATATAGTAATAGAAAATAGTAGTTTATCTTCTCTGGGTCTAAGAAAGGGGGATGGCAGAGGGACTGGACTACCTTCCCAGTCACAGACAGAAAAAGGATTCTGGGACCTCCATCTGGTCCGTAAGCCTCCAGCTGGGGCCTCCTCTCTACACCCCCCTATTTGCCTTCAGCGGCTGCAGTCCTGCAGGTGGGGGGCAACTCCACTCTCCTAACAGGAATCATGCCGTCACTATGGGAGATGCACCGAGCACCATCCTGAAGGCAGAGGCCCCGTTCATTCACTCATCTGTGTCCCTCCAGTTTCTAGTCTACCTTCGAGGTCAATAAATGACGGGACAGCACCTGCAAGGCATGCCTCTAAGGAAAAGACTCCTTTCCTCTGTTTGGGAGAATGCTGTCTTATACACACATGCTCACAGAAAAGCAAATAGAACATGTCGATAAAGAGGGTGTTGAACAGTCAACAAAGTGGTGGCTGGGTGTGGGGACATGTTTTATTTATCCTGAAGCAGAGACTATGGGAAACCTATTAGGAACAGTGATGATCAACCGCCTCATGCTCACGTCTTATATCCAACATAAGGAATAAAACTAGCTTTTTTTTGCCGGAACTGGCATGGCTCAGTGGATAAAACGTCGGCCTGCGGACTGAAAGGTCCCAGGTTCGATTCTGGTCAGGGGCATATACCTTGGTTGCGGGCACATCCCCAGGACGAGGTGTGCAGGAGGCAGCGCATCGATGTTTCTAACTCTAAATCAATAAAATATATTTTAAAAGAAAACTAGCTTTTCTACTTTTCAATGAGCCTTTGCATTTATTCCCTCAATGACTGTGAAACTGGCAAGACAGTCACTGCTGATGAGGAAACAAGCCCAGAGAGCTAAGCCAGTCACCTGAGAAAGGCCGGCTGACATGACTCTGGGTTTCCTGATGCTTCCGAATTAAAAACCTGTGGGTTAAAGAGACCAGCCATGCCGAGGTTACTGTCTTATCCTAGAAAGTAACTGAAATCAATCTTTCCAGGGTAGGTTTGGAGTCACAATTATACTTTTAAAACTCTTTTTCTGTTTTTTATCTGGAGAAAAAAAAAAGCCAAAAGAATCTCCAAGTAAATGATTGGAACTAGTAAAAAGGTTCAACAAGATTATAACTACATAATCAATATTATTCTAATAAATCATCATACATCAATATTCTCATAAATAATCAACTATAATGTATATTTTTTTCAAAGCTAACATATCTAGAGCAAGAGAAAAAGTATATGGGGAATCCTACAAAATGTTATTTAAAAGTTAGCCCGACCCATGTGGCTCAGTGGTTGAACATTTACCTATGAACCAAGAGGTCACGGTTTGATTCTCATTCAGGGCACATGCTTCAGTTGCAGGCTCGATCCCCAGTGTGGGGTGTGCAGGAGACAGCCAATTAATGATTCTCTCATCATTGATGTTTCTATCTCTCTCTCCCTCTCCCTTCCTCTCTGAATCAATAAAAATATTTTTTAAATAAAAATGTATTTTTAGAAAGTATTTTTAAAAGACCTAAGTAGATGGAGAGTTATACTCTGCTTTTAGACTGAAAGAATTGTTATTATATAAGTATCAATCATTTCATGATGATTTGTAGGTTTATACAATTCCAATAAAAATTCCCAATGGGCATGGCAGTCTAAGAACAAAACAGTAACCAAGATATTCTCTGGTTGTTAGAGAGCCGGGCGTGAAATGTAGAAGAACTTGTTTTATCAAATATCAAGATAGGCTTGGAAAGCTCTAATAATTAAAAAGTGTAGTGTCTCCAGAGTGTAAGTTTAATAGACTTTTGGTGCATATCAGAGACTTCCTGGGGCATTTGATTTATGGCGTGGGTATAACTTCAGAGCAGGGGAGAAAGGACAGGCTTTTCAATAAACGGGCTGAGATCACCAGGTAACCAGACGGAAAGAAATGGAACTGGCTCCTTTCTCACCTCACATTCAAAAACCAACTCAAGACCAAAAAATGAGAGGCAACACCATGCAGCTTTGAGAAGAGAACAGTAAAGACGATCTTTCTCACTTTGGAGCAGCAAAGGATATCTGAAAAGGGGAGAAAATCAGGAACCATAAAAGAAAAGGATAAACTTGAACACATTAAAGTAAAATTTCACTCACAAAAGACACCACAAAAAGATATTTGCAACATACATAGCCAACAAATGATCCAGAATTTGGAAAGAAAAAAAAAAAAAACCTACAAATCAATGAGATAAGGGGAAACCACCCACATTTACCTGGGACGGAGGCCAGCATAGAGCTCATAATTCTAGGTGGTGAACAGGAGTGCTGACAGGGCAGCAGGGAGGAGCCAGGTGTCGGCAGACCGAGTTTGATATGAACCCCCTTTTGCCTGAGTATAAGCCTGAACAGGTACGTGCACTGTAACTGATTGAGGGAATAACTGGGCTGATTTCCCAACAAACTGTGACCGCATGACACAC
>PVJN01031754.1:0-25299 GCA_004026805.1 Lasiurus borealis | reverse complement strand
AGAACCTGGCTTCTAGGTGGAGTGGAGTACTGGCGGGCGTTGAATTACAGAATTTGAGATGGTGTGCGTAGGGGAGGGGGGCGGGGTGTTTTCCACTCTAGACAAATCCTCCTCTATAATATTGTTTTCTCCCTTTATTTTCCTTCTCTGCCCCACATGACATCCAGTAACTTTTAGATGAATCTAGGACCACCCCCCCTACCCCCATCCTCTTAAAAATGGGGCTGCCCTAGCTGGTTTGGCCCAGTGGATAGAGCATGGGCCTGTGGACTGAAGGAACCCAGGTTGACTCCTATCAAGGGCACAGGCCCCAGTTGTGGTTTCCAGGCTCCATCCCCAGTGGGGGGCGTGCAAGAGGCAGCCGACCAATGATTCTCATCATTTATGTTTCTATCTCTTCCTCTCCCTTCCTTTTTTTTTTCCTTTTTATTTTAAAATATGTTTTATTGATTTTTTACAGAGAGGAAAGGAGAGGGATAGAGAGCCAGAAACATGGATGAGAGAGAGACATCGATCAGCCCCCTTCTGCACGCCCCCCACAGGTGATGTACCTGCAACCAGGATTCATGCCCTTGACGGGAATCAAACCTGGAACCTTTCAGTCCGCAGGCCAATGCTCTCTCCACTGAGCCAAACTTATTTCAGCTCCCTTCCTTTCTGAAATCAATGTGTGTGTGTGTGTGTGTGTGTATTTTTAAATGGGTCAGAGTGAGGGGATAAGGACCGTTTGTATGCCTGAAATGTGGTAGGACATTTTCTGTGCGCCCACTGTTTACACCCACAGATAGATGCCCCAGCTGCTTTCTTTGCTCTCTTCTTAGGTTTCTATTCTGTGTCCCTAGTTCAGGAAGCTGAAAAAGAGTGTATTTCCCACTGGTGCTTTTCGAACAGTTTTAAACATCACCCTTGGTGATGTGTTCTGGAAAAGGAGAATCTTGCCCTTTAAATGTATGATCAGCAGATTTATCGCAGGGAGTAGTGTCTTCTTGTGGCTTGAAGAGCCGGGTCATTCAGTATATCAAATGCCAGGAGATTCTCACCTCCTATGCAACACAAAACTCACTCACTACAGAGCAGGAACAGGTAAAGTGGGCTAATTCATAATAATAAATCATCGTAGTGATGTGTGATGGAGGAAAAAACATGTGATGAAGCATTTGATAAATGAGAGGTTCATGAATATTTTTAAAGGTGGGTTGGTTTCAAGTGCCTTGGGAACATTAATTTGCTAATTAATATAGGTGGAGTTCCCAGAAGAAACTGATTGCACAACTGCCACAGAGACTGAGAGGAGTGCAATGGGACAGTTGAAAGAAACTTCTCTCCAGCAGTTTCCTTCTCCTTGGCCTTTGGCCTGGGGCTGCGGCTGCCTGAACTGCCTGTCCTTTCCCTAAATACCCCCCTCTCATCCTTGAGTTTCAATGGTCAGTTCCTCAAGAGACATCTTTGATCACCTTCCAGTCTCAACCTACTTTAAAAAAAATTTTTTTTAAATATATTTTTACTGATTTCAGAGAGGGAGAGTTAGAAACATCAATGATGAGAAAGAATCATTGATCAGCTGCAACCCGGGCATGTGCCCATGACCAGAATCGAACCCCCTTCAGTCTGCAGGCTGGGCTTACGCAAAGCTGTCACTGAGTAAGTCAGACTGGTCTTCAGATGTGTCCCAGTAGTCGTGGATTTCACAGAGTTCTGAGTCCTGAAGGGTTAAATGCTTTGTTGGGGTCTTACCAAATACCCACATACCTGGATCTTCTGACTCTCAAGTTTAAACTTCTTCCACTGTGCATCTTCACTTACTCCGTCTCATTGAGAAAATGGGTAGTGTTGGGGCTTGGTTGGGAGCAGAGTGGAGATTGGGTAGAAAGAGAACTTGCTTTTGGTGTGCAAGGGTAATTGGTCTCCAAGGGTAACTATTGGAGGACATTCTTGGCAGCAGCCAAGAGCAAGAGACAGAGATCCTGGGACTGAGCAAGGAGGACAAAGGCCCAATCAGATTTGTGTTTATTTGTTATGGGGCAGAGCCAGCCTTGGTTATGATGGTATTTTGATTTTTATCATCTTTGCTTGCTCAACACAGTTGCATTAAGTTAGACTTTGCAAAGCTTTTTCCCATCATTATATTAAACTAGAGATAATCTTTTCAAATTACATTGTACTCAATAAATACTCTTTGATAACTATTTGCTGAGATACACTGAGTGGCCAGATTATTATGATCTCTGAATGTATAGTAATCTTGCTACTCAGTATATATCAGGTCAGGGCCCATGCCCAGTTACAGGCTCAATCCCCAGTAGGGGGCATGCAGGAGGCAGCTGATGTTTCTCTCTCCCATCAATGTTTCTCTCTCTCTCTCTCTCTCTCAAAAGAAAAAAAAATCAATGAAAACATATATTAAAGCCCAGTGCATGAATTTGTGCACGGGTGGGGTCCATCTAGCCTGGCCAGAGGGAGGGGACATGGGTAGTTGGCCAGCCTGCCTGCTGGTCAGACTCCTGGGCGAGGGTACAATTTGCATATTAGCCTTTTATTTTATAGGATATAGACTGAATGGCCAGATTATTATGCATTCAGAGATCATAATAATCTGGCCACTCAGTATATAGTTCTAAAGTTGGGTTGGGGAGGGGATTAAAAATAGGTTATTTTTAGAAGTCTTTGCTCTCCTTTTCCCCGCTGAGACATTTGGGGCCCTCCAAGTCTGTCAGTCCACAAAACGCCACCTTGGACTTCACTGGCTTGCTAAAATTCAAAGAAGCATTGCAGGAATGCCAAGACCAAGACCAGATCTGGTTCTGCCTCGGTGTCAAGTTGAACCCCTCAGGGCCCCAGTTGTCCCATATGCGAAATGAGCAGAGTGAAATAGATGCATGGGTTTACAACTGTAGCTATAAATTATAGTCAGAGGAGCTTTAATGACAATGTCCAGGATCCAGGTCAGAAGTGGGGCCCGGAAAAATTGCCAGACAGATGGGAGCTCTGAATTCTCTTCTCCTGAGATCCACCACCCTTAGTGTGTTCAGGACGAAGATAGTGATGGCCAGAGACAGCTGCTATGGCAGCTGTGACATTTTGACTTGATCATAACTAAAATGGCCAACAGGTCAAACTTCAAGTTTTTATTATCTTTAGATGGATATTGAGATTTGAAATGGCAAAATAAACCACTTTGAAGAGGTATATTTGATTTTTTTTCTAGTAACAGTTATTATTCAGACTAGAAAATATGAAAAAATACAAAGAAAATGTTAGATCCATGCCCATTGTACTACTACTAAAGAAAATCACTCAGTGAATATTAAACCTGACCTTTAATGACTTATATGTTATCCATAGCATAGGTATACAAAAATTTAGTTGGCCAATTGTTGTAACTGTGTGATCATTTCACAATATACACAAATACTGTATCATTATGTTGTATACCTAAAATTACTCTCAATTATATCTCAATTTAAAGACAATCAAGATATATACAAAGGTAGTTGAACAAAGATGTTATTTTTTCATTAAATATTTAGGGAGAGAGGAAGGGAGAGGGATAGAGAGATAGAAACAAAATCATGAAAGACAAACATCATCAGTCGGCTGCCTCCTAGACACTCCTTACTGGGAATTGAGTCTGCAATCCACGCTATGTGCCCTGACCAGGAACTGAACCATGACTTCCTGGTTCCTGGATTGGCATTCAACCACTGAGCCTCTCAGGGTCCTCCCCAATGTTTTTGCACATGGCAATAACTTTTTATGGCTAAATCATATTCTATTGTGTGCATGTGCGGTAGCACATTTTTTCATCCATTCATCTATCTATAGACACAAGTTGCTTCCATATCTTGGCTATTGTAAATAATGCTGCAATGAACATGGGGCTGCATATCCCCCCGTCTCTCTCTTTGAAAAATACCCAGAAGTGGAACTACTGGATCACATGGAAGTTCTATTTTTAATTTTTTGAGGAACCTCCATGCTGTTTTCCATAGTGACTGCACTAATTTGCATTCCTACCAATAGTGCACAGGGGTTCCCTTTCCTTCAAATCCTCTCCAACACTTATTGGTGGTCGACTTCTTCTTCTTCTTCTTCTTCTTCTTCTTCTTCTTCTTCGTCGTCGTCGTCGTCGTCTTCGTCTTCGTCTTCGTCTTTTTAATCATAGCCATTCTAACAGGTATAAGGTAATATCTCACTGTGGGTTTGATTTGCATTTTCATGATAATTAGTGATGTTGAGCATCTTTTCATGTACTTGTTGGCCATAGATATGTCTTCTTTAGAAAAATGTCTATTCAGATTCTCTGCCCATTCTGTACTTTAATTATGTTTTTTGTTTGTTTGTTTGTTTTGTTTTGTTTTTTGTTTTTTGTTTTTTTTTTTGTTTTGTTTTTTTTTTGCTGTTGAGCTGTATGAGTTGTTTGTATATTTTGGAAATTATCCCCTTATCAGATATATGACTTACAAATATGTTTTTCCCTTCTCTAGGTGCCTTTTTATTTTGTTGATGGTTTTCTGTGCAGAAGTATTTTAGGTTGATGTGGTCCCACTTGCTTATTCTTGCTCTTTACTTTTGGTGTCAAATTCAAGAAATCATTGCCAAGACCAAGTCAGCCTTTGACTCTCTTCTTACTTTAAATTGCCATGCTTGGAATTGCTGGTAGAAATATGCATATAGTATGGCTTTGAATAGGTACTAGCAATTTGCCCATGCAGAAAGAGTGTGCTAGGGTACATAACTATGAGGGCAAGTTTCCCATATCCTCACCAATATTAGGTATTAATACTTTTATAAATTTTGAAAAAAATAGCTCACTTTGACTTCTATCTCACTTTTCCTCCTTTATTTCCAATATTTATCAGCACTGGGTTTCTGGGACAGTCCCCAGCTTTAAAGATACAAAGGTAAATAAGATTTAGTCCCTGCCTTGGGAAAGCCACAAAGAAAATGATGCAATGCCAAAATTACTAGATTAGAAGGATAGCAATGTGGCCAGGGATTCAATTGCATGAGTAACTCACGATCTCTGGAGGAGCCCAAGAAGTCTTGAGTCACGGTTTAAAGAGTGAGTAGGAGTGAAATAGAAAAGGATAGGAGGAGTTCTTTCCTCGGCCTGGGAATCTCATGTAATCAAACATGAAGACACATTGTCATTTTGGGTGAATAGCAACAAGTTCATGTTGGATATAGTAAGAGTTCCAGCAGGAATTAGATGGTCTATTGAAAAAGGGTAACCAAAACCCTTAAAATAGTTATGACAAATTTTACATTCCATATATTTTACCTCAATTAAAAAACAAACCACCAACAACAAACCACACCCTGGTAATATGGTTCAGTTGGTTGAACTTCATCTCATGCACCAAAAGGTCACATGATCTATTCCTGGTCAGGTTATATGCCCAGTTACAGGCTCAATCTCCAGTAGGGGGCATATAGGAGGCAGCTGATGTTTCTCTCTCGCATCAATGTTTCTCTCTCTCTCTTTCTAAAAAATCAAAAAAAAAATCAATGAAAACGTATTTTAAAAAACACACACATAGACTCTATCTCTCTTTCTGGTGGAGGAAGAATAGCTTCCTCCTCCTTGCGTGTGAGCTACACAAGGTGACTTCCTTCTAAAGTGAATAGTATGGAAAGAGGGAGAAAAAGAAGAATAACTTTATAGCATAGAAATCTGGCAGACACTATCTCCACCAGGTAGTCAAGGTTAACATCAACAGAGAGAAGCCATGTGGACAGTATGTTGCATGTTGATAGTATACACTCTTTTATTATTGATTTCAGAGAAGAAGGGAGATGGGGAGAGAGATAGAAACATCGATGATGAGAGAGAATCATTGATGGGCTGCCTCCTGCATGCCCCACACTGGGGATCAAGCCCACAACCTGGGCATATGTACTGAGTAGGAATCAAATCCTGAACTCCCGGTTCATAGGTCAGTGCTCAACCACTGAGCCACGCCAGCTGGGCTCATATGCTCTTGATACATGTTGAAAAAGGCACTTCCTCTCTGAGGCTTACTCCCCCAAACTCATACCTAAATCTAAACATGAGAATGACACCACAATGGATCTCCCATTTGACCCTGTAATCCCACTCTTAGGAATTTATCCTAAGAAATCACAAACACCAATCAGAAAGGATTTATGCACCCCTATGTACAATAGCTACAATTTGGAAACAGCCTAGGTGCCCGTCAGCAGATGAGTGGATCAGAAAACTGTGGTACATCTACACAATGGAATTCTATGCTGCCATTAAAAAGGAGGAATTCTTACCATTTGCAGCAACCTTGTTGGAACTGGAGAACCTTATGCTTAGTGAAATAAGCCAGTCAATGAAGGAGAAACACCACATGATCTCACTCATTTGTGGATAATAAAGAACACTATAAACTGATGAACAAAAGGATAGATACAGAGGCAGTAATGCATCAGACTGTGAAATTACAGCAGGAAGATTAAAGTTAGGTGAGGTAGATAAGAGATCAATCAAAGGACTTGTATGCATGCATAAAGCATAACCAATGAACATAGACACTGGGGGGTTGGGGTATGCCTGGGAGGGAGGGGGGGGCAATGGGGAGATATGTATAAAAAATTAATTTAAAAAAAGAGCTAGAAGGGGCAGAATGAAGACCCAAGAGCAGAATGCCCTAATTTTAGACAACGAGATACTAGGGTGGGAAGACTTTAAGGCGTGGTTACAAGGATTGGAAATGTATCTTTCTTGAATGTTTTTGCTCTAATTTATGTCAGTGTTTTATTGATTCAAACAGAAAGTTAAGCTTTTATTAACTTGCAAAAAATAAAAAATGAAAAAAAGATAATTGCAAAAAAAAAAAAAAAAAAGAATGACACCAGACAAATCCAAGTTGAAGGACATTCTACAAATGAGGGACATTCTATTCTTCAAAACTGTCAAGGAAAATCTGAAAAAACTGTTACAGACAGGAGGAGCCTTGGGGGATATGACTAAATGCTATTGTGGTGTCCTGGATGGGCCAGTGGAACAGAAAAAGGGGACATTAGGAAAAAAAGTAAAGAAGTCTAAACAAAGAATGGACTTTAGAAAATTATAATGCATCAGTATTGTAATCAATATATCATACTAATAATATAAGATATTAATGATAGGGAAATTGGCAGCAGATTGTATGGGAAAGATGTGGAGTATATGGAAACTCTTAGCACTATGTTCTAAATTTCTCTATAAATTGAAAGTGTTAAAAATAATATCTACTTAATTTTTTAAAGGGACAGGTATTGAAGGGGGTTCAAAGATGGGCTCATTAAAAAGGTGTAGGCAGGATTGGAAAAAATCAATATGGTGTTGGAGCAGGCAGCTTTAGCCTCGGAAAAGCAAGGGGAGTGGGTAGGGTTCTGGTAACCCCAGCACCAAGGAGAGCTGAGATGTCAGAGAGAGGCCCTTGCCAGGAGCTGAGGCCTTCCACAGAGAAACATAGCCACCTCCAGGCAGAAGTGGGGAGGTAAATACATCTGAGACTCCTCCATATGCCCTCTCCTATCCTGTCAGGGCCACCCTTCGGCCAAATGCAGTCAGAAGCTAGGGAGTCTGAGAGCCTGTGTGATGCAATCCATAAAGGTCAGGCACTCCCCTCCGCCTGGGGAGATGTGGAGATGACAAATGGGAAATATCCAAGCACAGGTTGCATAAAGAAATTGGTGTGGTAATTTACTACTGGCTGGAATTTGGGGAGCCAGAGTCTTAGGCTTAAGCCGTAATGTGCCTCCCTGCAGAATTTAAATTTCATCCTATCAACAGGGAGATGACAAATCAAATTCATCCCATGTGCCAACTCAGAAATGACAACTGGGACACCGTGATAAGAAAGGTTCATGTGCTTAATGGGAAAGAACGTGGGATTGAATGGCTATGCCTGAGTGGGTATAAGAGAGGCTGTTGGTGAAGCATTTAGAAATGGTGATGTTATATTCAAACAACAACAAAAATGGGACAAACATGAAAACCTTAATATCTGTTTTGGATTCTTCATGATACCCCTGGGTATCTCCTTCAACCACAAACACCTTAGGACAGTGATTCTCAACCTTCCTAAGGCCACACGACCTTTACATACAGTTCCTCATGGGGTGATGACCCCCAACCATGAAATTTTGCAAAATTATGCATCGTGATGTAAATATCTGCATTTTCCGATGGTCTTAGGTGACCCCAGTGAAAGGGTCGTTCGACCCCCAAAGGGGTCGCAACCCACAGGTTGAGAACTGCTGCCTTTGAAGGAAAGAGACCACAGGATGCTGTAATATATTGGTTACCATGTTTAAAATCATGGAGCCCCATCATTATGGATATTAACTGATTGGATGGGTGTCAGTCCCTGAGTTAAAGGCAGCCTTCTGTCGGCTGGCCAGCATCCTATGAAATGGCCTGGAGTGATAACTTCATACAATTGGAACACTGCATATCAATCAGACTGCTGTCTAGGGAGTCTGAATGTAAGACGCAGACATAGGGACATAAAAGGAAGAGTGGTAAAGAACTTCGGAGAGAAACGGTAAGACTAACGGCAGAGAAAGCAGTAGGACAGCAGACTCCCAACATGGAGAGGAGAGCAGGAAGTCCTTCACAGCAATGCTTGTAGCAGAAGGAAAAACTCCGAGTGGAGAAGGAAAGTGAGTCTTGAGTATGGTGGACTCCACTGCTGAGGGCAGGTGCTGGAGAGACTCTTGACTTTCAGGATAGAATGAGGGGCTCAGGCAAGGGGGCTGGCTCTGTGTCCTCACTTCCTGAGGAATCATGTAACAAATTGTCACTAGAGAGATACTGGGTGGGTCTCCCTTTGCAACCAGGATGTGTGGTCCCTACTGCTCTGGAGACTGGCACATCATTGTGCTTGGATAATTGATTATGTCATATTTGTGTAGTTCAGAAGGGAGAAGGGGCCAGGGGCCGGAACCCTCCTCTTTCTACCTGTGCATCCCAGGATCTACCATGTGCCAGGAACATGGCAAGTATTTAATATTACCTATTGAACGAAGCATGAAAGCTGCCTAAACTCAACTTTTTCTTTCTTGGCAGAAAGGTGATCACCTGCTCTCTCCAGTCACATCTGTGGTCATTGTTTCCCCAACTATTTCACCTCCCTGTGGCTTCTTTTACCTTAATATTTGTTATTGTTGGCTCCTTCCTTTTTGTCCAGGAAATGAGTGGAGGATTTTGATTAATGAATAACTTTTTACTACTTTGCTTTCTTCTGTGGGACACCATGAGGGAAGATCGGGTACCAAGGAAAGCTGGTGATGGTGAAACACCCATTGAATTAACCAATGTGACTAGATGACCACATTTTAGGAAGGCTGTTTAGTAAGCCGGGTCTAATCTCAACTTACTTGCCTTTGAATTGAAATGTCAAAACTTTTAGATTTTAGAAAAGCACTTTCACTTCTGCTGGTGCACTTTGTGTTAATGATTAAATCCATTCTGACATTTTATCTATAAAGTGCAGTTTCACTGGGAGGCGGTTCTGTCATGGTTTCTTAGCAGCACATTTAGAATACCCCTGCCTGAAATGCTGAAACAGGGGGCATTCACCTGGTCTTTAGTATTCTGCTCATCTGGGAAGTTACTTTCTACCTCCTGAGAAAATGAGATACTGAAAAATCCAGTCATGACAATGATTCACATTTTTCTCCCTGCACTCTTTTTTCAAACACAAAATGGACTGATCAGGAAAGTGTTTTAAATAAAACAAGAAAAAAATTCTTAGGCATGGGCTGGGGTGGATGGAGAAGGAAGGGTTAACCGCCTGAGACCTTGAGTGTGGGGCTTGGGAACCTTGGGAAGGCAGTAAAGGTGCCCTTGAACTATTTTGAATATTCCCTCCAGTCCCCCCTGGCAGTTTCCAACCTCTTAGTTTAATACAACAGAACAAAATAAAACAAAACAAAACACCAGCTTCATTCTTGTTTTTGTTAATGCCCATTTATTAGGTTATTATGCCTGATGAAGAAATGTCCTCTCTGCCTTCTGTGGGTATGTTTGGATTTTTCCAAGTGGCAAAAACTTTGTTTCCACAGAATTTTATGGGAACCAGACCATCAGAGCAGGGACTCCTATGGGTGGGAGAAAGAAGTTCCTGAAGGTAAAATTTTGGATGCTGAGAGGCCAGGGCTTAATTGGTAGAGAAAGGGCTTAGATGAACTTTTTTTTTTTCAGTTAAAAAAAAATTATTCTTGAAAGATGATTTAAAAGGTGGCCATGAACTAGAAAATCAAAGCTTTTGTTAAAAGTATTACAAGTGAAAGGTGGCTCTGTTAGGAGTTGGTTGGGTATTTTTTTCTTCTTTCTGAATTTTTTATCATTTGATGATTTTTTAGCTAGGGAGATATCAAATATTTTAAAATAAAATTTCATAGTTCTCCATTATTAAAGTAATACATGCTTATGTCAGAAATAGTGGAAGAATACCAAGACATATAAGGAAGAAAATAAAAATTCATAATTTTGCAACCCAGAAAAAAAATGTTAACATTCAAGAATATTTATTCCTTTTTGTTTCTATGCAAATAGAAGATATTTAAGTTATGAACATGCTATATACAAATAAAATTGGATTTAGCTTTCATCATTTATATCGTGAGCATTACCCCATGTTACTGAATATTCTTGAATTATATGACTTTAATAGTATAATCATTTATCATGTGATTATAACATATTTTTTAAACCATTTTCTAATGTTTGTATTTAGATTGTTACATTGTTAATCATTGCACTTTAACTTAAGTCTAAATATCAAATTATTTCCTGAGAGCAACAGAGCAGCTTATTTCATCTGCTTCCTGCAGAAAGATTTGTGATAGTGTTTCAGAACCCTTGGGCGGGGTTGGGGTTTCTGATAGGGTGAGGGAAAGCATACACTCCCTGCAACTCTGAGCCAGGAAGGCCATATATGCTTAGAGGGTGTTCCCCTCATATTGCGATAGGATCATGATGAAGCGAGAAAATGAATTAGTCCTGATGCACATTGCAGAAGTGGCAGACAATTCTGGAGATCCCACTGGGGTTCTCCCAGCCTTGGCTCTCCACATTCTGGCGGGCTCCTGAGGAGGCCCCAAGACTACCTTCTTGCCATGCTCAGCTGTATCACATGTGCCCTTAAGTAGGAGGAATGGAATGACTGTTGACCAATATTATTCAGTCTGAGTAATTGTAACTTTAGGAGAGGAAAAACTATCATCCATGGATCGCTTGACTTTGCCTCCATCTAAATTCATCTGATGCCACAGACACATTTTACTGTCCAAATACTTTGACCCCGAAGGATCTGAATTTTTTCAACAAGTTGGGTTATAAAAGGTCCAACCTGATTTCTTCATGCTGACCACCCCAGTCCCTTTGCAAGGCAGAACTGGGACTTCCCACACTCATCCTGAGCACTTGCTGGAGTATACAGGCATGCTTGCATAGATTATAGCAAAGACCTCAAAACACAATACCCTCTCTTAGACTTAAAACAACTTATTTAGTAATCAATGTTTTTTCTTTCCCTTCCCTAACCTGATGCCAGGCCCAGTTGATTCCCCAAATAAATATTCTGTAATGGAAAAATGTTACTTTAAAAAAATTTTTTTTATTTCCGCCGAAACCGGTTTGGCTCAATGGATAGAGCGTCATCCTGCAGACTGAAAGGTCCCAGGTTCGATTCCGGTCAAGGGCATGTATCCTGGTTACGGGCACATCCCCAGTAGGGGGTGTGTAGGAGGTGGCTGATCGATGTCTCTCTCTTATCAATGTTTCTAACTCTCCATCCTCTCTCTTTCCTCTTTGTAAAAAATCAATAAAATATATTTTTTTTAAAAAGGGAAAGTTTTCCTCATTTAAAACTATTTTTTTAACAATTATAGTTGACTTACAATATTATATTAGTTTCAGGCGCATCCCCCAGTGATTAGACAATATACAACTTACTAAGTGATCATCCCAATAAATCTCCCACCCATCTGACATCATACATAGTTATTAGAATGTGATTATGTCATATTTGTGTAGTTCAGAAGGGAGAAGTCATATAGACTATATTCCCTGTGTACTTTATATTCCCATGATTATTTTGTAACTACTAATTTGTATTTTTTAATTCCTCACCTTTCCAATTCATCCTCCCAACTCCCTTCCCATCTGGCAACAGTCAAAATGGTCTCTGTATCTATGAGCCTATTTCAGTTAGGCATGTTAATTTACTTTGTTTTTTATATTCAGCTTTTGGAAAGAGAAACTTATTATTTAATCTTTAAAAGTTAAATACTAATTATACATTTACTATGCAACTCACTGCACTCCCAGGCATTTATCCCAGAGACATATTAATTTATTCACACAAAAACCTGTATGTGATTTTTATAGCAGCTTTATTTGTAATGGTAAAAACTGGAAGCAACCAAAGTGTCTCTAACTAGAGCAATGGCTGCATAAAGTGTGGTACCAAGCGATACCGTGCAATATAAAAGGAATGAGCTATTGACTTACATAACAACTAGGATGGATCTCAAGGGCATTATGCTGAGTGAAAAGGCCAGTTCTGAAAAGGTCACATACTGTAGAATTCCATTTATATAACATTCTTGAAATGACAAAATTATGAAGATGGAAAACAGATTATGGTTGCCAGGGGTTAAGAATAGGGGAATGACCATAAAGGGGTTGGAACAGAGGGAGATCTTTGTGATGACGGAAGAGTTTTGTAACTTGATGACAGTGGTGATTATGTGAGTCCACACGTGTGGTGAAATGGCATAGAGTTATGCACACACAGTGCCAATGTCAGATGCCTGGTGTAGAATGGTATTTATAATTATGAAAGGTGTAACCATTGGGGGAAAAAATGGCTGGGGATATATAAGACCTCTCTATACTATCTTAGCAATTGCTTTTGAACTTATAGTTATTTCTAAATAGAAAGTTTTAAAATATTAATACGGCCTTCTAAAATTTGGTCCTGCCATCCTTCTCCTAGCTTGCACTACAGGCATTCTTGGCACATTGTAAAGGAAACCCAGGAGACACAAAGCAGCATCCGGGAGATTTTCTTCCCAGGTGCCCCTTCAGTTGACTGTGCTGCTGTGTCTATTTCCACAGCTATAGGGCTTGCTGGTAAACCTCCTGCTCACTGGCCCAGGTTACCTGCCCAGGGAGAACATGGAAACATTTTTAAGGGTCAGAAAAGCACATTTGCCCTCGACTTTAGTTCAACTGGCTTGTGTTATAGCTTCAGGTTTTTGGCATTAAAATGTTTGTTGTTGTTGTATCTTGTTTTTTTAATCCATTTCAAGTTGGTGTTACAAATATGTCAAATTTGTACACCCGTCTTCAGCCTGCCCTTACTGGTCATTTTGTCTCTCAGTCTATAAACATGCTTGATATCTTCACTCCCCACCCTTCCTGACCTGCCAGGTACTTTCAGTCCTACAGTCCCTGGAATCTGACCTTCTTGCCTTTCTGAGATTAGCAGTCCAGGTTAAATCTTTATCACCCATGTTTTTCTTGGGGTAGAGTATGAAATAAAATGAAATAAAACCACAAAGGTATATTTAGTATATCATGTTTGAAGTTTACTTTGGCCATGTGTAATTTCATGGAGGATCATAGATTAATTTTAAATTAACAATTAAAAAAGGGATCATTGTCTCTGGTGTACATAGAAAGTAAAGTAAGTTCCTCTTTATCTCACTATACTCTAAATGGCACTGGCTGACTCTATGGCAGGGGATGCACAAGCTCACATTTTAATGGCTTCTTTTTCTAGGCTCAAGGTCAACAATATATTCCTTCCCCAAGTGGTAGTCCCATTCATCTGTTTGTTAGATTTTTGTTCTTCTTCCATCACCATATCTACCTTATCAAATATCTGATTGTAAAGGTTTTTTCCCCTACTGTATTTTACAAAGGGAAAAACCTAACCATAATATTCAAAGGATATCTTCAAAGTAATTAAAAATCTGTCTACTTCTAGACATGGAAACATGTCATGATATGTGCAACCAAAAAGAGCCAATTTTTAACAGTTACATTTATAATATGACCCAGCCAAAACCGATTTGGCTCAGTGGATAGAGCATCGGCCTGTGGACTGAAAGGTCCCAGGTTTGATTCTGGTCAAGGGCATGTATCCTGGTTGCAGGCACATCCCCAGTGGGGGGTGTGCAGGAGGCAGCTAATCGATGTCTCTCTCTCATCGATGTTTCTAACTCTCTATCCTTCTCCCTTCCTCTCTGTAAAAAAATCAATAAAATATATTTTTAAAAATAATAATAATATGACCCAGTTTTTAAAACTGTACTAGTATAAGGATGTATTGGAACATATTTCTAAAAAGATTTGGAATAATGAACCTAATGTTACCAGTGGTTCTCTTTTGACATTTAAGGAAAAGTTTTATTCATGCTTATCTGCATTTTTTTTTTACAATGGAAGGTAATAGTTTTACTAGTAGCCTTGCGCACAAATCTGTGCACCAGTAGCTCTCTGCAGGGCCTGGCCTCAGCTGGGTGCAGAACGCTTGCCTCATTGCAGGGGCAACAACACTAGTGTTTCCCCCATTCCCTGGCCACTCTGTGCCCACTGCCCAGAGGCCCTTTGTGGCTGGGGTGGAGTACTTGCCTTGTCACCACAGAGACAAAGCAAGCATTCCACCAGGCCGCTCACACTGCCTGCTCTCAGCAGCCGCCCCCCCGCCCCTGGGACTGGGGGACTCCGGTGGAACTGAAAGGACTGGGTGCCACTCTCTGTGGCTATGGGCACCACCATATTTGTGATGGAGTGAGGGTTAATTTGCATATGACCCTTTTATTAGATAGAATGTTTAGAGAAAAAATAAGCCCTTTTTATTTTATAGATAAAATTATCTTATGAGGAGCCTTTGTACTTTTGAGGAATATTAATTATTAAGATTACTACCATTGTTCCATATAAGAATTTTTTACAATTTGTTACAGAGTCCCAAATGACAGATGTATTGGTTATAATCCCTACCTGCCAGTACTTCTGAGCCTTCCGTAAGGAAATAAAATGACTCCCTCCTCGTCTCTGCATGAAGAGCCCTTGTGAAAATGACTAAACATCTTTCCTTCTCTGCCCAAGCAACCACATGAAATGCCAGTTGCTTAAAATGCTTAATGTCCTTTTGCACTAATGGGAGTATCTTAATGCATGGAAAGATTTTGACCTTGAAATAATCTCTTCTTTTCTTGGCCAAAAGTGTATTATTAGAGAGCTTAGGAAAGTCTTAAGAAAAGCAGATGTTGAGAGTTATCACCCCCTCACCCTTCAGTCAGTTTTTGGCCAGGATCTTGTGTTGTTTCTTTAGAAGTTGTTTTAGAAGATCTCATTTTATTGTTGCGGTCACAAACCATTATAAGGGTTTTAGCCCTTTAGTCACCTGCTGGCTAACTGTTTTATGTTGGATCTTGGTTCCTCTTCATCTGGTGACAGTGGTTAAAGTAAAGGGATCCTCAAGTAGGTTCAGGTTGGGGGCATTACTGCTACCATTGCCAAATGTTTGATGTGGTTCCTCTTTTCTTTTTTCTTTTTTAAATAAGAGTTTAGTTAGAAAGTCACAAAGGTAGGGAAAGTGAGCCAGCTGGGTGTGGATTCAGGAAACAAGTTACTGAAGCAGCAAAAGAAAGGCCCTTGGAGCTTAGGAGTGAGAAGGGTAAAATATAATTGGCCTTGGAGGTTTGGAGGGAAAGAATAGAAGAGGGGAAAGGTGAGGGTGTACTCCAGGGAGGGAGAGCTGCTTGATATGGTTCTTAATTAAATAATACAGTACTTTACCCATTTTTACTTCAAAGTAAAACATAATTACTAATTTCAAAAGCTAAATGGATAGCCATTTTCCTTTTCTAAAAAAAAAAAATATTCTAAGAATATGACTTTCTTCACTTTCCTGAAGATATGTAAAAAGATTTATAATGATATTAATTTTAATGTATTTTAATTGGAGCTGTGTTAAATCTCAGGTTAACTTGGGGATAATTGACATCTTTATGATATATCTACTGGTGTGTTTAAATGCATTTGAGTTTTTGTGTGTTGATTTGGCAACTTTGCCACACTTGGAATAATTCTAATAAGTTGTTTAATTTCTTTGTGTTTGCTATGAAAACAATGAAAAAATAATTTATTTCTTCCTTTTGAATTTCTATACCTCTCATTTATTTATTTTTTTCTACCTTCCTGCACAGACAAGGACCTGTCCAGATTAGGTTGAGTATAAATGGTAATAGTAAAAATTCTTGATTTTCCACTATGCAGTATTATATTTGATGTAGTTTTCCCCTCTCTTTGAGAGCTGTTTGCTGAGAGATGTTCTCATGAGTTATGACTGCATTGTATTGAATTCTTTTTTTCTGTATCTAATGAGAGGATCATATGTGGTTGTTTTTTCCCCCCATCTCCTTTAATCTTATAAAAGGGTGAGTTAAAAGAGATTTTCTTTGTTGTTATGGCAGATACTCAGTCTTTGTCATGATGTAATCAAAATAATATTACTGCTTCCAGCAGGTAGTATAAAAATGTCATCAAATAGACTTTTCATACTAGTATATTTTTTAAATGTTTTCATTGATTTCAGAGAGAGGAAAGAAGAGAGTTAGAGAGATAGAAACATCAATGATGAAAGAGAATCATCATTTGGCTGCCCCTTGCACATCCCTTACTAGAGATTGAGATCCAAACCCAGGCTTGTGCCCTGACCAGGAATTAAACCATGACCTTCAGGTTCATGAGTTGATACTCAACTACTGAGCCACACTAGCTGAGCCATACTAGTGTATTTTAAAAGTATCTTCCAGCTCCCATTTTCCCCAGCCTTTTGGCTTGGTTGGGTGCTATTTTTCATAAGAACAGAAAAACACTGGACAACTTAATTGTGCAGTGCATCCTCATGTGCCCATGAATATGAGATACCAGTATCATAAAAGCTGCTTAATTGTGTAAATATCCTTGAACATATAAAATACCCAATTCCTAGGGTGTTTAAATTAGTTTCTTTTGGCTGAACATTAAAAATGTTTTAAAAAACAGTAGTTTCTTTTTGCACCGCATTTCTATGCTCATATTTGAACTCTGAGGTGTCTAGCAGTCTATGAATCTGCTCTAATGATATAGAGCAACATTGGAGAGATTGGGCTCAGGGGACCCTTAACTTCCTCCCTCACCTGAGCAGGCGCTGTTTACAGTGCCCACAAGCCCAGCAATAACTAGTTACTCAGTCAGAGTGGGGCCAGGTGAGCAAACCTGAAATCACGGACTATCCACTGCGTCACAGTGCGATGCTAAGGAGCAGCTGGCACATTTGCAGGTAGTAATCTTAAAAAAAACAGCCACACTTAAAAGGACAAGGACATTTTTAGAAGTTTCTCCCCTAACAATTGTCATAATACTAAAAGTGAAATTATGTCACCAACGTGGCAATTGTCTTATGAAACAGAAGTACAACATCTTGCAATGAAAGTTTACCTGGCTGTGCCCTGTGAATCATTTTTTAAAAGCTTTCGGCTTGTTTTATTGCCGAAGAAAAGGACTCATGAAGGGCCAGTGTGGAGAGGAGCAGCACCAGGAATGGTCTTTCCTGTGGCTTTTCTTCCCAGTGGCCTCGTGAGATCAGCGTGATGCCAGCAGCAGGCCAAATCTGTTTTGGGGTTTTTATGTTTTGGACCCACTGGTTTTGGTGCTGTTGACTGAGCTGGTGTGGGTTGTTGAGTCCTGCACAGCCACACTGCCCCTGCAGAAGGTCTGGGTGTCCCTCAGGCTGTGTTTTGGAGGAGATAGCAGAGTGAATGGGCTAAGAAGATGCATGTCTCCCTACACTCCCAAACCATGTCTCCATGGGCATATCCATAACCCCTCTCTCCTCGGTTTCCATGTGTGTGAAATGGGGGAAATAATCACATATAGAGTTCTGAGACCTACCTAAGATTGTCAGGAGGTGTGCTGAACACATTTTGTCGAGCACCAGGTAGGCCCTCAAACGCTAACTTTTCACTGCCACCAAGGCTGCTGCTCCTGCCCCTGCCCCTGCCAAAGCCTCTGCTGCTGTCCTGATCCAATGGGTCTTTTCTGGAATGAAATGCACCATGTGGTGGGGCATGGGTGGAGGGGGAGGAGGAGTGTTAGACTAGACAGGCAGTGCGAATCAGCTTTCTATGCCACTTCAGCATCGCGTCCACCCTAAAATTTGGGCCAATTTTATGCTTTACATGGTTGCATATTAAATTTTACATTCCTTCCTTCTGATAGTTTGCGGCATCCAGTCATATGCCAGAAAAATGCCTTCCCAGGTTCTGCTTCCCGTCTTAGCTTACTGAGTCATGGAAAGTGTATTTTAGAGTGTCTCTTGCTCTGACATAATACTGTTAATGTTTAGCCAGTGTATATGGGGCTCCTGACAAGAAGCCAGACCTTGGATGGGACTCCGAGCAATGAACAATGGGTATGGCTCCGCCCAGGTTCCTGAAGAACCCTCAATCTAGCGGGCAGACGTAAACTCATGAACATAACCCAGGTGGGGAAGGGACAAAGTCTCAAAGACCATTGAGTTTCAATTGAACAAGATCTTCCTTTCTCAGATTCCCTCATTCCCCATAAGGAAACTCTAAGTCAACATTTTGAAAGAAACTTATTTGCATTTTTGTGCTTTGCTTTCTAATGGAACCATTAAGAGAGGGTTTGAAACTTAACAAATATAGAATGAGGACAGCTGACATTCTCATGTTTTAGACAACAATAAATGTGGACATCATATGGGGGGAAATCCTTGGGGATTTTTTTATTACAGCCCATGACATATAGATTTCATGCTTAAGGCTAAAACATTGTAAGTTAAGATGATTTGAAAATGGGAAAAGAAGTTGTGTGCATGAGTAATAAGAGAACGCTTTGAGCATGTGGGTATTGGGGCTTCTGTCAATTCCTGGCCAAACCACCCAACCTAGGAGAGCCTTAACTATTCAGTGACCTGGAAAAGGAGGATCTCTGCTGATCTTCTTTTCCCTTGACTACATACAGAGTTCTGAGAAAAGGATCATGGCCATCCATGTGGGGTGAAGAGGGTAACAAACTGTCACTGCAGGCACCAGCCTTGTCTGGGTGGTGGTCTTTCTTTAACCGCAAAACAGGGATCCTAAACCAGGGCCTGGTGGTCTAAATGTGGGCCCCACAGATGCTCTGTTCACACATGGTTTTACTAGTGAGACCTTTCTACATTTTCTGGCGCTCACACGTGTGTGTGTGTGTGTGTGTGTGTGTGTGTGTGTGTGTGTTGTGTGCGCACTTCCAGTGGCAGTTGTCCCCTTGAACCAGAGCAGGCTCCCTGGGTCTCCGCCACCTCCCTTGTCTCATACCTGCAGTGACTTTGCTCATTAATGTCACTTATTTGACCCATGTAGGCATTGAAATTTGCTGTTCCTGCTCTAGAAAATTCCAGAGAAAAGGAGAAGAGCCAGGGTTCCTGGTGTAGAAACCCTCAGGACCCTCCTAATAAATGGGGGGAGCAGCTTCTCTTGGGTGCTGCCACCAACTAGCAGAAGGAATGTGAGATTTGATATGCCTCCATTTAAAGCAAAAGATTGGCCCAAAGCTTAGGGTAGAAGCCATTCTGAAGTGGCATAGAAAGTGAGTTTCTGGGACTTTCAGGAGGTATTGCTTGGTCAGCAAGGAACCTTGGTGTCCACGCCAAGGTTCTACAGTAGAAGATGGAGTGACCATTGCATAACCATAGAGGGTTGATAAATTAGATAAGAACAGATTTCAAGGAGAAAACTATGAGAAGTGGGTGGAAATAATCTTTATTACATTTTACATGGGTGGCTTTATTTAATTCTTCTAATGATAACTTAGTCATCCTCCAAATATTAGTCAGTGCCTAGGGTGTGCATGGCACCGGGGGCTCAGGGGGTGAATCAAATAGGCAAAGCCCCTTCGCTGTTGAGCTTACAGGCTGGTGAAGGAGGCGAAACAATGATAACGGTTAGAACTAAGTGCAGTGAGGAGACATGGCTGGACAAGGGGAGAGCTGATGAGTGAGGAGAGATGTGCCTCCCACACCACCAGGAAGTAAATAGCTGTCATCACCACTTTACTGCTGGGGACACACAGGCAGGCAGGATGTGACCAGGTGATATGTGGTGGGATCTGGCCTCTGATCCAGGTCAGACCCCGGAGCACATACATGGGTACAGTCATCCAGCTGGGAATTGGGGGGCTACTTACTGTCCACCTCTAAGTGGAGACCCTGGGTCTCACGTAAGACTCTGTATAGGAGAAGAATTCAAGCTTGGTAGCATCCAGCTTCTTTGAATTTTTAGGCTATAGACTTCCTTTGTGCTATGTCAGGAGCACAGCCCCTGAGTATGGCCATGACTTCTTGGTCTCCACTGGCCAAGCACGACCACTGAAACAAAGGGACTATCTTCCAGGCGGTGAGCTGCCCAGACTCACAGAACCAGGTGTACGTGCAGAATGGAGGGGTGGTTGAGGGGTCACAGGCTCGGGACTCCGACTGCTTAGGTTTAAACGCATCCTCATTGGTATGTAAACTTGGACAAGTTAGCGCTGTGTGGCTCCATTTCCTCACTTGCAAAGTAAGAAAAAGTCCTAATACCTACGACTAAGTGCCTTAGTGAGAAGTGCATCTGAGACGATGCCTGTCATGGAAGCACAGAAGCGCTCAATCCGTGCTCACTCGGCATATTGTTTCCCTCGTTGGCCTTCATAGGGCCTTTGCATTGTTGTGAGTTTTGCTCATGTGGCAGAGCCAGCCTCAGAAAAAAAAAAAACATTTTCTTTTTCCACATAGAAAACCCCGTTTACAAGTTTCTAAACTGGGAACAGCCTGGTGGCATGGCGAGGGATCGCGTTCCCCTGATGGCACATTTCTGCAGCACAGCATGCTCACAGTCTTATCTTCCTACTCGACATGTTTTTGCAGACGCCACAATATGGAACTGGTCAGGCTCCTAATTATGACAGTGGTCCAGAGCCAGAATCCAATCATCCAGTTGACAAAGAACTTGGTACAGAGAACGGTGACCAGCTGTTCCCCATCTCCAGTGAGCAGAGAGCAAGAGGAAATGGGTTTAAGCTGCGTGAAGGATTTGGGTTATTTAGGGTAGGATTTCCTGACAGTGAAGGTTGCTGAACATTAGGGCTGGATTAGAGAGAGGGGTTGTAGAATTTCCGTTCGTGGGGACTTTGCCAGCGTGGTCCTGTGTGTGCAATGACTGCAGGGGCTGCCTCCCAGCTGCACCCTCTGCCTGGTCTCTTCCCCTTTTTGCCCAGATGGTGCCCTCACCAATGAGCCTTCTCTGGACAGACTGGGAGGGAGGAGGCTGGTGTGGAGAGAGGGGACGTGCTGAACCCGTCCAGTTTTCTGACATATGGATGGCAGACCTCGACACTCTGGGTGGAGGAGACACATGAACCAGGACCTGGTTTAGTTAACCTTGGACTGAAAAGCTCACCTGGGCCAGGGAAAAGGCAACTGTGGTCACACTGAAGGCTTGGCTGGCAATGGAGAACGCATACCTTGCCCTAAAGAAGGCAGCCCTTCCTGAGAATGAGCCCATTCTTGCCACAAGGCCTGTGGGAACGTGCACTATTGCCAGATTTTGATTTTCAAAGGAGGGTATGAAATTGGGGGAGTTTGAAAATTCTGGCAACTAATTTTTTTAAAAGCAAGTTACAGGTGGGCCAAAGTGAGTGTATGATTGTGGGTCTTAATTCAGTGGGCCAGGTGCTCTTCTGTGATGTCTGCTCTGCCAGGTCACATTGGCCCTGTGGTCAAGGGCCAAGTTCAAACACAGACTTGAGGCAGCAGAATTCCACTCTGACCCAGTGTATACAAATGTTGAATCATCAGGTTGTACAGCTGAAACTAATATAATGTTGTATGTCAATTTTACCTCAATAAAAAAAAATGAATGGCAACCTCTGTGTCCATGCATTCAACCATAAGAAATTACTATTTTATAGAGCAAAAATGATCAAATATTGTCAATTTCATAGACTTCGCTCTAAAAGTAACCTTTCACCTGCATAAGAAAAATAAGAATATAAAACATCAGTGATGTTTTCACCTGCAGCATTGAACATTTTGCCGCCTCTGGGACTGAGAGGACTCACTTATTGCTCCACACACAGCTTTGTATTATTTCTTAGTGAACCATGCCTGGCAGGTGAGGTGAAATCAGTGATCACCTGTAGCATCCAGGCAGCGTAGAGGGTCTGCCCTTCCCAGGATTAGTGGCTTGAGATCATCAAGCTCTCCTAATAGAAGTACAGTCATGTATGGAAACTTCTGGAAGAGATCACCTTTCTCTTCTTTCTCTTTCCCTCTTTCCCATAGTTATAGGCTTCCAGTTCCTTTTTTTAACATATTTTTAATTTTTAATTTTTTAGAGAGAGAAGGGAGAGAGTGGTAGAGAGATAGAAACATCGATAAGAGAGAAACATCATCAATGAGCTGCTTCCTGCATGGCCCCTACTGGGCATCAAGCCTGCAACCCGGGCATTTGCCCTGACCTAGAATTGAACCAGTGACCTCTTGGTTCATGGGTCAACAGTCAACCACAGAGGCACACCAGCCTGACATAGGCTGCCATTTTCTACACACAACATTATTGGAAATCAACTGAGTATAGCTGAGGATAAAACAATTGTCATCACAGGCAGGCAGGAAGATTTCAATTTTAGCTAGTTTCCATGATGACTCAATGGAAATCAAGTTGCTTACTGATGATGTCATTCTTTCTTTTTTTTTTAAATGTGTGTCAGGGAAGATATGGCTGGCAGACCCCCGCTATCCCCTATAGGAATCAGGAGAGGAGGTCCTACTTCTGATGCCATGTCTCCCCTACCCCATGACTCCTGAAGGGGAGGGCAGTGCCCAGCTGTGATCATGTTAGAAGAGAAAGATATGAGAAGGACCTTACTTCTCTCTGGCCTTCCCACTGTGTCCTAGAACTCAAACTAATGGAAGTGTTTCTCCAATCAATCCTGAGCTCTATCTGGATAAATAGGGTGACAGGGTTCTCCCTTCCTTCCTTCCTTCCTTCCTTCCTTCCTTCCTTCCTTCCTTCCTTCCTTCCTTTCTTCCTTCCTTCCTATCCATTTGAGGTTTACTTTATATTGATTTATAAATATCAACCTCTTTGCGTATTTTCTTCATAACATAAAAAATGTATTTTGACCAAATGAGTCATGCATTCTTGTTCTCTTTCTTGATTAATTGGAATTTCAATTCCTTCCAGTTTCTTCACTTTTAGTAAGAAGTAGCAAATGAATAAAAACCATGCTAAATAGAAGGTGGGGAGCTGGAATCATTGACTCAACAGAACAAAACTCCCCACTAAGACAGCTTTCCAGAATTAATTTTCAGAACATCCATGAAATCAACCATCTGGGGAATGTTTTGAAGGCAGAAACATGCCCTATTAAATGTTTAGTGTATTTTCTTTGGGTGACCTTAAATGAAAAAGATATATATAATATAGTCCTCACTCTACTCATGGTGTATACTTGGAAAGTTGTATTAATATTTAGAAAACACCTGTGACCACGTATGGAGCTATCCAGCTACCTCTTTAGTAAGTGTGTAAAAATGTATTTTAGTGAGCACCAAGAGCCCAAGCCCTCTGTGTGGTCTGTGGCTGACTTAGAAATTGTGGAAAGACATCTATTGGGCCAAGAATCTGTGCCATGGGCTGTCCCCTGACCCATAGCCACCTCCAGATACAGTTGTCCCTCCTCTTATCTGAGGGGAAGAATCCAACGCTTGCTGCCCTCCCATTGACAGAATCTCTTAGCAGCTTTTTGTCTTTGTGCTTAGACTGATAGCATTACAAGGGCACTAAAAGTAAAAGGAAATAAATACCCAAATTCTTTTTAAGTAAGGGAAGGAAAGAAAGGGACAAGAATAATGAGACTGAGACATATATTTAAGAATGTATTCTCACGTCCACTGAGCACGGTGGCAGGACACATGGAAAGGTATTGCCTCATGGTGGTTGCTGATGGGGTAGAACAAGTATCATTATTATCATCATCAACAATTTCTATTTACTCAGCATTTTCTCTAGGCCAGGCATGGTTCTAAATGCCTCATGTCCATTGACACGTGTATTTTTCACAGCTCCGTAAGGTAGGTATTTTATTTTTTGTAGCTGAGGAAACAGGCATAGAGCCAGTTAGTGGGAGGCAGTGCAAGAATTGAAACCCAAGTCTTAACTCGGGGCTGTGTTGCCTCTTTTGACTAGGGAGCCAGAGACCATTTGCTTATTTCCGAAGAGTGCCTGCATTTAGCGACCATTTTTTTGACACTTTCTCCATAATGAGAAGGTCCCTTTGGTACCTTCAGAAATGAGACCTCTGCTACTTGGCAACTTGTTTGCCAATGCAAATCAGGAAAATTGCTCTCTAACCTGCCAATAATCACAAGAGAAAGAGAGAAGAACCTGCTGGTGTTCTCTTTCTCAAAGAGACAAGGGAAAACACCCCAGGGAGCTCAGGGTGGGTACCATGTCTGGTGTTTTCTTTCTTTTTCTTGGGGAAATTGTCTCGAGGGAAGAAGCCCAGGCAATATGGGCTGCAGCTCTCTGCCAGGCGGAAATCTTGACACTAGAATAATGTGAGAGAGGAAGTGAGTCCAGGCTAACATCACTACTTTGTGATAAACTTTTTAATGGCCTCTATGAAAGGCCCTCCTAATCTAGGTGCTGTTGGGAGCCCCTGGAGAGTGAAGACTGTTGGTTTTGTTTGCTATTAAAAATTATTCAGTTCTCTCTTCTTTTCATTCAAATAAGGTCATTTGGGCTATTCTGTGATACTTCCCAAGGTGGATTAATGGAGTTATTTCTGGATATTTGACCAATTAGACTTTATTTTTTAAAATAGAAATATAATTCATGTGCTACAGAGTTTATTCTTCTAAAATACATAATTTGATGGGATTTAGTATATTACAAAACTGAGAAGCTGTGAAGCTAGTTCATCACTATCTACTTTTAGAATTTCAAAAGTGATGGTATAATATATAATAGAGCCAACAACAGAGAGAGTAAAAGAAGGCTTGCTTGGGACTACAGGGAAACATGACAACTCTCACAACTGAGCATGTGCAGTAGAACTTCCAGTGAGGATGGAATTGTTCTCTGTTTGCACCATCCATATTGGTAGCCATTAATCACATGGGCCTATTGAGCTCAGGAAATTCGACTGGTACAACTGAGAACTGGGTTTTTATCTAATTAAATGTGAAT
>PVJN01031753.1:0-24633 GCA_004026805.1 Lasiurus borealis | reverse complement strand
AATGGGGGGGGGGGTAATGGTAATGAAGGAGACCTGGCTTGGGGTGGTGAACACAAAATACAATATACAGATGGTGTATTTTTGACTTGTTGACCTGCAGCTTGTATAACTTTATTAACCAATGTCACCCCAATAAGTGCAATATCCCAAATTCAATAACTCAGTATCTCAAAAACAAACGTTATTAAAAATAGCTGTTTCATGTGTCTCTCTCTACTTTTTATTAAGGCTTGGATCCAAATCTGTGAAGTTTAAACTCTTCTGTTACATATTCACCACTATTTTCCCTGTTCTTGCACTAACTGCACTACTGCATTGAAACACATTTCAGTTAACTGCCTAATTGGAAACATGTAGGAGGAAAATTGGGCAGTGTGAGCAAATTATTCAATATTGAGATGTCTTTTTTCAAATAAACTTCCTTTGTATTATGTCCTTTTCTTTCCGCATAACTTTAAAAACTTTTCCGCATTATGTCCTAAAGTAACAATTTATACTTAATATGTGTGTATATGTATTGAGATAGCACTTTAAAAGTTTAGCAAGATAAAACCAAGACTATTAGTAACATCCCAGCAGTACCTTCCACCCTTTGCAGACACGACCCATGGAGACAGTCTCCTGTGTCTGTTTCTAAAACTCTGTTGTTTCACGTTTCATAGTTAGATTGTAATGCACCCGGAATTGATTTTTATTTAGTGCAAAGGAGGAGTTAAGATTCACTTTTTCTTTCATTTGGATACCAGTTGACGGCACTATTTATTGAAAAAGCCCATCCTTTCCCATTCACAATACAGTTTAAATGTAATAACTGCTATATCTCACTTCCTTCTCATGATTTTTAGGGGGCAAGAATTTCGTGCATTCAATCTGTCACCATCTCTTCCCTCCCTCACCTCATTTTTCACTTCTATTTGACAATGATGATTTTCCTGCTTACAAAGAATTTCTATGCTTAGAAAAACCAGATAGAGAAACAACCACCTTTACAAAGATTAGCAATATAATAGGAAAAAGAGGATAACAATTGCTAAGAAATTAACTTCAGTGGTTTCCAACGCTTCATCACTACCACATCATGCACAACAACACAGAGCATACTTGACAATCAGAGGTTTGTGTGTGTTTTTTTTTTTAAACATACAAAACTATGTACTGGAAACCAGAATTAATGAAGACACTGATAGTGATGTTATATAAAAAGCTACATTCAGTTTTTAGTAATATGAACAGAATGTTAATACAGACCATAAATGTAAAATTAAATTGCTTCTGAATAAATCATGTTTAATTTCGTGAGTGTGTTTGGGTTTCAGAGAAAAAACCATGCCCTAGCTGGCATTTTTTCAAACAAGCCTTAGGTTAAGACCCCAATGCTATAGGGAAGAATGTTTCAGCTCCATTTACTTCTAATCCTAAAATGGACAACTGGCAAAAGGAAAAAATAATGGTTGGTAGGTCAAGCTAGAAAGGTAAGTCATATTAATTATCTACTAAATGAGATTTTCCATAACAAGTATTTTGGCATAGCTGTTCAAATATACTCAGAACACAGACTTCTATTCAGTTTAGATAGAAATACCTGTTTTCCCATTTTCTATCAAGAAAATGTGTCAACAGAAGAAATGATGGTGACAAGTAGCATCGCACTTAAGGTTTTCCTATTAAAATGCCAAAAGCATACAAGCAATTTAATACACCCACTCAGCGGCACGTTTTTCCATATTTAGTAACTAAAGAATGTATCTTCAATGCTTTGATGTGAATCTTTTATTAAATAATTTAATTGTTAAAATGTTCTACAAGGTCTGTTAAATAATATTCTATTAAATGCTTTATTAAATAAAATCTTCAAGAGGTTCTATATAGATCTTGTCCTATTGTTTACTTATATTAAGAAATACCAGTGACTTTACTTTTTCCAACACAGTAAACAGACTAATGAATTGCTAATAGTATCATCCATGCTAGATACTTGTAAAGGTCATACTCAGGCTTATTTTAATGGTTATATGCTACCTTTCTAAGCCAAAGACAATCTTAAATAATAAATTGAAGTCTATTAGTAATAATACATTTAAGGAATCCTTATATGGTTCTGTTAAATACAGAAATGATGAGCTAATTATGATTTTATTAGAGACATAATCAAAAGAATTGAGAAGTAAATACTGGCTTGTTATATTGTGTAGTAGAAATCCCAAACATATTTGGCATGCTTAAGCATGTATTTCTACTTAAATAATTCATATCTATATCTATAAAGTTTTGGTAATTGAAGTAGAGTTTATAATGATAGTGGGATTAGAGTTTAGTCATCAAGAACATGGCACATGTGATCTGGTCAAGAACTGCTGTCATATCATGACAGTTTCTGAGTTTTACTCTTCTATACTTAACTGACTAGCATCAGTTCATATGGAAGCCATTTGGAGGCATGTTTTTAGAACTGTACAGTAAATGGATGTGCATGTGATGGTTGTTTGGAGCATTACTTCTAATTCACATACACTCAGTAAGTATCATATCTGAAGAATTATATGTAGAATTTCACAGTAACAGAACACACACCATTTATAACAAACACCATTATAACACCATCTCCTCACAACTAGACTTCAGTCCCAGAGGATGGCTTATCTTTTTAAAAAAAGTAGTAACTGATACAACTTCAATGTAACTAAACAACCTGTACAGGTCTTTAGAAACTTCTGCAACAGAGAAGCCCTCTACTGAACCATGAAATAATAGTGAATATGGGGTACACTCATGCTGGCTCCATTGCCATCACTTAAACCTAGGTCTAGCCGAGTAGGCTGGTGGTGAAAGGCATGCGGTGACGTGCAGAGGTGTCTAGAGGTTTTCCTGTCTGTATCTGAAAGTGAGTTGAAGAGTCAGCCATCAGCCTCCCTCCTCTCTTCCCCTTTCTATGTTCCTCACAGGAAAGAAAAAAAAAATACTGCAAAGTGTGTGGTAGGATTAAGAGAATGGTAATACCGTAGCAGATCAGAGCTTGATGACCTATCTTTGTTGCCAGCAGTTAAACTTTAAGTCACATGACTACTTCAGAGGTTCACAGAAATCTGTATTTAGCCATCAGGGAAGACGAGTGCTTTTCACAGTCACTTCACACATGGGTCTTGCTGCCGCTTTCTATCCTGAGATGCGGTGGCCATTATTCACTGGGGAGCTCAAAGTGCCTTAGGAAAGGCTGTTGTGCGTGGTGTGTCTTCATTTAGTTGTCTGCATCTAGATACTGTGTGTCTGTAAGGGTTATCAGGTGATGGGCTAGACTAGCTGAGGCTAGGTTTTTATGTGCCTTTTGGTCCAACTAGAAGAAAGTAGGAAAATGGGAAAATATCTTTTTTATAAATACATTAAATCTTATTTATATCCAAATTTAGTGAGGTATTATATATAACTAGAGGCATGGAGCATGAAATCCGTGCATGGGGAGGGGTGAGGGTGGAAGGCCCCTCAGTCGGGCCTGTACCCTCTCCAATCTGGGACCCCCTCAGGGAATGTCCGACTGCTGGTTTGTGCCTGCACTTTTAACAGATGACAGCTCCATTGTTTCTTTTCATGCTGAAACCCATTGGAATTAGTAGGTGTTCAAAGTGTGTATACATTATAGGAGACACGCTGTATATCTCTAGTCAGCAGTGAAAGGAACCCACGGGAGATTTGGAACCCCCAGACAGGGAACCTCGCTCACTCCCCATAGGTCTCCCCACTCCACTCTCCACCTTCACGGGCAGCAGGCAGTGGGAGAATCAATGTTTTCTCTCATTAACTCGGAAAAGCATGTCCTGTCACCTGCTGCCGGCAGGAGTGCGCTAGGCCTCACGCGAGCAGGTCTCAGTCAGGGCAGCCTTTGCTCATGGGCGTCAGCACCCAAAGTGCTCATTCCTCCTCTACAGTCACCCCAACTCTCCCACCGTTTCACTGAGAGGACGGAACCCCTCGCCTCCTCTGGGTTCCCGATCTTGAAGGCTGACCGAAGGCACCTCAACGAGGGCGGCCTGTGCCCACCAGGTGTGTCTGTCCGCACCTGCTCCCGCCTCAGCACCTGCATTAGCCCCACGGAGGTTATCTTGTTGTTGCACTGGCCTCCACGGGAACAGGGCATCACCACTCCACCTCTCCCAGGCGCCCACCTTCAGCACCTAGAACACCCACACACTCTCTAAAGGATGTGAGCATGCCCTCCTGAGGGGACGCAGGCATGCTGGGGTTGATGGAAGTGCAGCGGAAGGGGGGACCTTGGTCTAGGACTGTTGTAGGTGCATGTGGGACATTCACACGCCAGGGAGGGAGGAGAGGATGGGCGCACCAGAAGCCTGAGGCTGTGCGGATCTGCAAAACGCCGTGGCGTGCCAGGAGGATGACAATCTGGCCTGCCACGGTGGCTGCCCTGCGATCGCACACCTTCTGGGCTAGCAGGCGGGATTTGGGCAGCCACTCCTGGGCGCTGATGGCCTGCAGCCGCTACTTCAGCTCGGCCTGCAGGATCCGCCTGGTGCACTCACGGCTGCCACTGCTGTCATGTGGGTCACCCTCCCCTGGCTCATCTGCCCTGCCCAGAGGCTCTCCGCACGCGCTGCCCACCGGCCGCTCCACACCTGCGTGTGCTGCCCACTGACTCAGAGCACACTGTCCACTGGCTGCTCTGTGCCCGTGCATGCCACCCGCTGGCCCGGAGCACGCTGCCCACCGGCCTGGAGCACCCCAGCTGCCCACAGGCCCTCCACGGGTGGGACAGGGCGGAATGCCTGCATCATCACCGTGGTGGCAACACGAGCATCCCGGCCTAGCCTCCGTCATCTTGGTTGTGGAGTGACCCTGAATTTGCATATTCTCTTCTTATTGACTGTGGGTGCCACCATCTTTGTTGTGGAGTCATGGCCAATTTGCATATTCCCTCTTTATTAGATAGGATGTATTAAATCTATGAAATAACATAATATTTACTTATTTTTTAATCCTCACCAGAAAATATTTTTTCTATGGATCTTGAGAGAAAGAGAGAGAGAGGGAGGGAGGGGGGAGAGAGAGAGAGAGAGAGAGAGAGAGAGAGAGAGAGAGAGAGGCACTGATGTGAGAGAGACACAATGACTGGTTGCCTCCCTCATGTGCCCCAACTGGGGCTGGGGATGGAACCTGGAACCTGCAAATGAAGTACAGGGCAAGATGTTTACTTTTAATGATTGATAATATGATGCCCCCCCCCAAAATGGTTTAATTTATATAAAATGAATGATTTACATACTTCCTATTGTAAATCTTAAATATTTTCTAATGGCACTAGGCTAGTTCAATTGTTTCTGCACTCAACCTTGCATGTTAGCTGAGCTATAAAATTAATCTTTAAGTTCTATTACCTAGTATAAAGACACTAACAATTTTTTTTTTAAAGTTTCTAAGTGGACGGCTGTGATTAAATGTGTAAGGGAAGAAACCATTCAGCTAAGTTTTACTTTGAAAATTAGACTGATGTGTAAGGAAATCAAGGCCCTTTACTTTCAATTTTAAATCTTTAATTATCAGCCTTATACATTTGAAAGGCATCCTAAATTAGGTATTATCTTAGTCCTACCTTTATTTACTTTTACATAATTATCTTGATGAAAGATATAATTATAGCATTATACAAAATTACTAACCCATGCCTTAAAAAAAATCTTTCCTAAGTGATAAACACATTACATATGGATTAAGACAATAAATCTCCAACTAAAATAAGAGTTAATTAAAAAGTGGGAACTAAAATTCTGGTTTCTTAGGAAAAAACAACCTCATAAAAAAGTGATTTGGTGAAATATTTTATGAATAAAAATTTCAAGACATAATTTCAATGACAACGTTCTCAATTATATAAAAATGATTATTTTAATGCCTCATTTAGCAGGGAAAAAACCCGAGAAACATGACTGGCACCATGGAAAAAGCAAAAGGCTCTCTCTGGTTTTAATTTTTCACTTTGTATCACTGTGGAGTGTCATGGAGACAGAATCACAATGTGACATTTTTGTCCTCATCTTTGATGCTTGCAGCATAAAATTATCACTCTTATGGAGAGTGAAAAGGAATCTCCTATTTAGAAAACAAGGAGGCTTATTATGTAAGAATTGGAAGGAGAGATCATCCGTGGCTTGGCTACAAATCCGCTAAAGGAACGGTAGCAAAGATGGCCCGGACACAATACTTCCAAACTGAGTTCTAAACAATGATTCAAATTATCATAAAATAATTAATCATGTTTCCCTCAAGTGATAATAGACATAAATGTCAATTGACTAGGAACAATGAATACGGAAGCCCAGGGGATATTATTATCCAATGTTATCAAGATGTTATCAACTTGGCGCCTCCCCTCTATTTCCAGGGTCCATTTTAAATGCTCAGTTGGCTGGGCTTTAATTAGTGACCCTGATAGCTATCCATAGTGAACCTCTACCACAGGTCTACAGAGGTGAGAGGTAATGCAGACCTCCTAAAATTGCATAAAAATAAAAATAAAAGTTATTTGATAGAGTTCTAATGTATCAAGTAACAGATTTTCTCATTAAAAGGGTAATTTAACATAAGCCAATGATTTAGAGAGAAGGCAATAAAGTGGCAGGGAAGGGTGAGTGGAGTGGAGAAAGAGCTAGCAAAATCTTCACAAAGAAGGGAAGACTGAGTTAGCTGATAAAGTATTTTTGAAAAATTCCAAGTTGATATGGGGAAGTATTGCAACCTCAAAGACAAACAGTTAAGGAAATTTTCAATAGTCTGGTATGGCTGCTACTGCAGGGAAAGGGTTGCCTTGACTAGACTTTGAGAACTGATGAACGGTGCTGCTCCCTCAAGAGCAGACGACTGAGATCCACATGGAGAGCTAATTACAGATGCAGACAGTTTACAGCACTGCACCTACAGTCCACAATAATGTATTATCCAGTTAAAATTTTTTAAGAGGGTAGATCTCACCTGAAGTGTTCTTATGAGGATTAAAAAAAATAGATGTCAGATACTTAACCAAGTCACATATACCATCAATTTTTCATTCAACAAATATATACTAAACACCTCCTGCACAGGGTGGGCAAAAGTAAATTTAACTCTAATACAAATAAATAATATGATAATTAATAAGTAATAATCCAAGAATAAGCTATTTTATGTACTCACAACTGGAAACACATTTTGCTCACCCCTGTATGCTATATCCTATGCTAGGTTCTGTGTGTACATCAGCGAATGAGAACATGACAATTTCTGTCACTAGGGTAAAGTAGGGAAACAAGAAAATTAAAATAATGTTGGAAGTGCTATATATAGAAAATTTACAAGAATGTTTTTGGCATTTACAAAAGACCTGGATGTGATAGCATGTGACAGTACAGGGACCACAGGTAAGAGTCAGGCCGCAACTTAGAGCTCAGGCAAGAGATAAGACTGGAGAGGCAGCCAGAGTACAGATCTTAAGGACACGTATTTTGATAAAAAGCACTGGACTACATTAAAAACACTATAAGTACCTTCATAAAGAATTACTAACTGAATTAATAAAAATCTATAGTTGATCTTGCGTTCACGTTACTAGTCTTTGAAACTTTGACCAATATGTACATTATATTGAAATAAAATATTTCATTGTAAGTCAGGGTATTAATAATGATAGAATATCTTACATTTTTCTCTACGAGACTCTTACACACACACACACACACATACACACACACACACTCACACAGAAAATTTCATCCCAATTTCAAAAGCATCTTTAAGGATGAAGGAATTTATTTTAGTGAAAAAGTATTATTCTTTCCAGTGCTAATTATTTTATTAAAAATAGTCTGTAGAGCACAATAATTTTTCAATATGTGATAGTACTAAGGCACATTTCCAGCATAAGTTTATATAACTTACTTAGCACTAGCATATTCCTTTGTTTTGTCACATTAAAAAAAAAAAAAGAATTCGTTATGTACCATGCTTAGGCCTACAAGAGTATTTTTAAAAGGCTATATTAAAACCCCAAACAAAAAGCATAATTACTTAAATATTCCATGCAACATCATTTTATTCAGCTGCTTTCTAAATTTAAAATAAACATATTCTTTTTTGCAAATGAAGCAATTACTTTTTCAGATCATAACTATTCAATAATTACCAGTTTTAACTTTTTGAATATTTACTGTAAAGCCATATAATATCAACTCTTCTGATTAGAAAATAGATGTTTGTGGGAAACATGGAAGCAATTTCATTTTTAAAATATGCAGATGCATCATATAATAAAAAAGTACATTTAATGATCATATAATTAGATAGGAGGAGTAATTGGATATGGTAAGATGAATGGATCACAGATTTTACTGCCTAAGTTAAAATTTAGCACAAAATTAAGACTGCATACCATTAAAGTTAGTGTATAAGTTAGACTTTTTTCATTTAATTGCTTTTGGAATAAAGACTATATATACATAGGTAGTTTACTGATTTACTTTGATAAAACTCCTTTTTCTTCAGAAAGTTATATGAAGGCCGCTGAAGAAATTATGGAGTTAAAATTAAAATGTGTTAATATATCAATAGTTTATTTTTACCTTTCCCCCAGGATATTTCTTTTAGGTGATGTTAGTGAAATCTTAAATGGCTCACCAGTAACTGTTACGTTAGTTGAAATAAAAATACTGTAGTAGAAAATAATAAAAGTTGAAGCAAATTAAGCTCACTTAAAAATAATGCATACCACTATATGAGTGTTTCATTCACTATACTTACTAAATAATTATCTTCTATAATTCTAGAAAATTAATTTATGTGTTTCCAAACTAGAGTTGATGATTACTAGACATGAAGTGCTTTAGAAAAGCTTTGTGCAGAATGTACCAATGATACCACTGCTGATTAACAGGTTATAGAAAATATTGCCCTTGCTAAAGGAATCTTCCCAGGAAATAAGAAACTTTTAAGTAAAAGACAATGAGGAGTAAACTTACTAAGTGCTTGCTCTGATGACCAACAGAACAACACGAGCAAAACTGTTCAGGCCATCTGAACATCTTCAGGTGGAATTACATCTCAATAATCCAGGACAGGTTAAAATAGGTTCCACTTTATAACAATTTTCTATATGTTATAATTAGTCAAAGTGCTTCATTTAAATGACCTCAATCTTTCCTTTTCCACATTAAATCTGTTGTTCACTGGGTTCTTCGTGTTGGTTTAGAATAGAGTAAAAGTAGCCTTACTATTATACTCTTGAAAATTCCTTTAGATTTATTTTTTTCCCAGGGTATTAGTATGGTAGTTAGTGAGTTTATTTTCTCAGATAGTCACTTTTCTTTAGACTCTGCATAGCAATAGTAAAGATGACAATTAAGTTTACTTAAGGAATCTTTATAAAAAATTAAAATATTTTCTACCACACTGTTCAGCTTGTCTTATTCAAATCTTTAAAATAATTTCTAAATAATTTAAAACTTATTTTAAAATATTATCATGTAGCCGAGACAGTTTGGCTCAGTGGATAAAGCGACGGCCTGCGGACTGAAGAGTCCCGGGTTCGATTCCGGTCAAGGGCATGTACCTTGGTTGTGGGCACATCCCCAGTAGGGGGCGTGCAGGAAGCGGCTGATTGATGCCTCTCTCTCATCGATGTTTCTAACTTTCTATCCCTCTCCCTTCCTCTCTGTGAAAAATCAATAAAAATATATTTTAAAAATATTATCATGTTAAAATGAGAGAAACTCTTTACAGAAACATTTTTGTAATATAAATATTCACTGAGCTGGCCCTGGCTGGTGCAGCTCAGTTGGTTGGAGTGTCCTCCTAATGCGCTGAGAGCTCGCGGGTTCAATTCCTGATCAGAGCACATACCAAGGTAGCCAGTTTAGGTGGGTATGGGAGCCAACCAATCCATGTTTCTCTATCTTTCTCCTTTCCTCTCTCTAAAATCAACAAACATATCTTTGAGTAAAGATTAATTTTTTTTTTTTTTACTGAGATGTTTCAAGAACTGGTAAATTCTGGTAAGAGTCAAAATATTAACAGGAAAGCTTTGATATTTGACAAGGTATATAAGTAAAGAACATTGTAGAAAGCATACATATTTTAAAAATGACTTTACGGTTTTAAGCTACAGTGTGAAACTTACTTATAGGTAGAACTTGTAGCAGCAGAAAATATTTACCAAATGTCTTGGGGTTAAAAAGTTTTGTAGTATAGAAGAACAAAATGAAAATGCAAAAATGAGAGAGATGGAAGGAGGGGGAGAGACAGAGAAAACCTCTCTCTACCACAGGCAAGTTTAAGATTTGTTTCACTAATAAATGGACCCTCCCAGCATATGGAATAGTTGCCATGTCCTCCCAGGGATGGGCTGGAGCTATATTCACCTCAGGCTCATCAAGAAGAAGGGAACTGTCAAGTATAATTTCAGTCATAGAGTGGTTTGGATGAGACAGATTAGTGGTATGCAATCATGATAGATAGTTTATCTTAGCTCCAAACTGCCGCCTGGGAAATCTTGAACTCAAATGAGCACAGACTCAGTCATTATTAGTGTCAAAAAGGTGTACAGAGACAAAATTTGGTTGGCAGCATGAAAGATGAATCAAGGCGAAAAAGTGACCAATTGCGTATTCGAAACCGACATTGAGAGGCATACGACAGTTTGTAAATGCTTTAAATACCAGGAAAGGCATTCATTATTAATCGTTCATTGATTAATATTTAAAATGTGTTTCTGCAAAGTAATATATATTTTAAAAGATAATATAAATTACATGTATCTTATTTGAAAATATTTATTCTCAAGGCGATGCAGAAGAGTCCCCTCATATATAGAGGAATAAGACAGCAAAATATTTTTTAGAAATCGATGCAATTTTAAATATCTTTTCTTCAGTTGGATATTCCAAAAAGGAAGACTTTTTCTAAAAATTAGCTTCTTTTGGTAAATATTTTAACATTTAAATGTTACACAGTTTGATGATTTTCTTAGAAAAAATAAGAATATATGAGAATAAAATTTAAACGTAAAAGGAAATCGAAATAACCTTGCAGATATTTTCTTTACACGGTAAAATATGTATCTGTAAGTTGTAAAATACATTATTCTATAAGCAAACACAAACTTTGGTATCTTTAAATAAGACCCCTCCCCATCCCAAATATCCACAAAAATGAATGTCCTCAAGTGTCACCGCCTGAAGTGATAGACTCTGACAAATCTAACAGCTCTTTCTGTGTCATTCCTAATGCACTTGTCACTCAGCATTATCCATCCTCATTAATGACAATGGGAAAGTTTATCTCGGGAGCACGTTTTAAATCATCTACTCTTTACAATGGGACCATGAAATCTCTTACAAAACATGAGGCGGGAACTACTCTGACAACAAAACCCCTTCCTGGCAGCTTTATTCTTAATTCCTGTTCAAGGAGTAATCTGTTTATTATAAAATCATACTGAACAATATATTAAACAGAATTTGAAACAAGAATAGCTAGTGTGATTTTCAAGCTTACAAGTATTTCTACAACATTTTTATTAGGCTGAAAACACCAAGTTGAGTCCTTTGGGTGAGGTTTCATGCCATCTTTTACATCTTACAATAAAATACTTTTTAAAAAAGAATTTTGTTTTATCTAATTTTAAAATAATTTTCAAGTGCCAAGGACACAAATCTTTATATAATTATTTAAAAAATAATAATAGGCAATAACTTAAATAAAAGCAAGTTTGAGTAAAACTGTCCTCATGTTTTAACTCCCTACCTAAAATGCCAAAAAATTCCAACTCAAGAATCTTAAGACTTAAAAATTATTTTACCAGCCCCAAAATTACTTATATTAATATATTTTATATTTTAAGATGCCATATGAACTTATTTACTTGCTTAAGAAATTCCTATAGTTTAAAAAAATGAAAAATTAACAAGACTTCTTGATCCATAGTGCCCGCTTAAACTTACTATTTTCATTTGATTATCAATTGTTTATGCTAGGTAGTGTGGATAGTGAACAGCTAATCTTTTTTGGTATAATTCTTTTTATAAAATTAATGCTTGCTAGAAATATATCCTTATGACTCATTATCCATCACCAAAAGTTAAATGCTACATTTCATGTACTGTACAGTAAAATCATGTTAAGTAGGCTACAATAAACTTGAAAAACTGCATTTAATAATGATTTGTATTACTATTAATCATTTGAAGTTCATTTGTGAATTCAAACATGTTATAAATAAAAACATTGAATTTTAATAGTATTTAAATTATATGAACCTATAATTCGTAAAGCATTTTTTACTTTAGCATTCAAGGCTATTACTTTCATATTTCTTGTTGATGCTTTATTTATTTATTTTAGAAATGATTCCTTTAAAGGATGTTGCAAAAATTATATGGGCTTTATGCTAAAGATTCTAAGTTAAATGTACAACAAATACCATTACATGGTCAATTTAATTTATAAAGTCTTAGAAAAGAAATATAAACCTAAGAAAGACCAAGAAAAAACATCTATTCCTCATATATTAGGCATTTATTATGAATCCAGTGATATTACATGGAAAATAGCAACTTTTCTGTGGCTTCAGAAAGTAGATTTAGTAATAATAGGTGGGAAGATGCTTTAGCATTTGAAAAATTTTCTAGCAACTGGAGCTGGTAGATTGAAATAGGGTACCTCGAATCGGGTTCCATATGATTACAGAGGCTGGGTGTACACAATGATAATAAGTCCGATTTGAAACACTTTAGGCTCCTCCCAATTTTAATCTTTTAAGAAATCTAGGTGTTTTCTCAAAAGACACACCTGCATTAATTCTAAAAGTGCAAACTACACAAAACTGGTTGTGTGAATTCATTATGACTCAAATAAAGTTTAACTTTCTCTGTAAATGACCAGACAGTAGGTACTTTGGCCTTGTGTGCCCTGAGATTGCTATTTAGTGATGCAGAGTGAAAGCAACCATAGACAATGCATAAATGACCAGACCTGTCTGTGTACCAATACAAGTTTATTTAGAAAAACAGTGGAGTTCGATCTGGCCCACAGGCCATAATGTGCTAATCTCATGCTTAAAGCATCAGGGGCATACTTGATTTAATATTGTCTTTTACATATCTAATTTATATGGACCAAAGCATAAGAACTTTTCCAATGCCCTGGCCGGTTTGGCTCAGTGGACAGAAGGGTCCTGGGTTCGATTCTAGTCAAGGGCACATGCCTGGGTTGTGGGCTCGGTCCCCAGTGGAGGGCCTGCAGGAGACAGTGGATCAATGACTTTCTCACATCAGTGATAGTTTCTATCTCTCCTTCTCTCTAAAATCAATCAATATATATATATATTAAAAAGTAAAACAAAAACAAAAACTTTTCCAATAAAATGATGGGAATGTTGTAATAATTGAATGTTGAAGGAAAAAAATGGCCAATGTGGCACTATGAAGAGTAGATCACTTTTTCAAAATATCTTTACACGCACTTTCTGGTTCTCGACTGAATTATACATTAAGTCAATAGGACATACTATGAAGGAATGCATTCGGTATAAATTATGCACTATAAAACCTTTTCTTCTGAATATAATTACCTTAAATTTCTATCTGGACTAGAATGGTTTCCAGAAGGAAAATCTTAAGAAGCCAAACTAAAGAACTAGATTGGGATTTGTTGGCTCCATGTGCACAGAGTTCAAGAGGATGATTTTTCAATAGTGGTAGTTCCAGATCCTGTCATATCTAAATATTAGTTGCTTTACTGCTAATGTGTGTTTAAATCTGAACTGTGGAATATCCAAAATGTAGAGTTCAGATTCCATTGTACATAATTATTTCACCCCTAACTCACAAAGCTTTTCCTGTTTAAAGCCAAGAAAACATATAGGCAATAAAATCAGTCCTACTGGCCAGAGAAGACTGGACATATTAACAGCCAAGTGCTGAGTCAATGGGGTTAGAAAGTGTAACTACTTCAAACCTAAAGAGATAATAGGAATCTACACTGGGCATTTTTGCAAATTGGGAAAACTTATTACAGAATCTTTGAAGATGAAACATTTAAAATAATTTTCAAATGGCAAAAAAATTACAAAAGGAAATCATTATTCAAATAGCATATTAATCACTTTTGTTATATTTTACCTCATCTCCTATCTGGTATTTTTGAGGACACAGTTTTACTTTATTTCAGCAATAACAGTTCATTATATTATCAGCCAATATTTTTTGAAGGTTATTTTACTTATGCAAAATCTAGAAGTATATTACTCACTTATGGAAACTATATTAGCATTATCATACTATTCCATATAGTCTGAAATGGTGAGATTTTTCACACTCTCTAATGTGTTTTGAGCACTGTCAGGAGGATTCATTCATTCATTCACTCATTCAATATCTTTTGAGCACCTACATGATCAGGCACTGAACTAGAAAAAGAGGATCCCATGATGAGTAAAACAGACATAAGTTTACAGCATTTATGCCCCTAAATGAACATTTTTCCAAAGTTTTGATACTTTATAAAAGAGGCTTCTGTAGGGTATTTTCACTGTGCTAAAGTATGGCAGCAAAAACAAACAACAGTGAGGAAATAAATACTCAAGAGCTAACAATCAAGCAGAGATTACTTGGGTCAGGGTTTTTCTTGGCTCCTTACTTTATAACTGATTGGCCTTAGTATTGTTATAGACCAATTGGTTCTATAAAATGATAGATCATTATTCATTTGATTCTTAATTCAAACCCATTGTTAAATTATTTTTGTTTGACCCAGAAGGTTGGGTTTGGCAATGATTACAATTTAAATTTTTTTCATTTTTGATCGTACACAGCAACCAAAAGGAAAATTAGAAAGTGCTAGATAAATTCATTTCATTCGAACATTTTTACTCATTTTAGTTTGAGAATAAAAAATGATTTATACCTCACAAATATTTATGTAACATGTAAAATCTAAGTGTATTAAATTATTATAAGGTATAAAATATTTTCTTTTCATTATTAGTTTTATTTTTACCCTAAAGTCTTAATTTATTGAAAAATTAGGTGACTGAATTCATTACTAATACTTTATCTGTATCAACATTTCCCCCCTAAGAGCATTGGAAAGGCTATGAAAGAAAATTAAAATAAATCACTATCAAGTTTGAGTCTGTTTTCATGCTTATCCCTGACAAGTTTTGAACTTCAATACAGAAAAAATGGAGTATATACATCTTAGCCATTTTAAAATATGCTATTTTTATGGCAAAAGACATTTGAACACTATTACTATGTGGTGTTTTTCTGTATCTGCATGTGATCTATATATTTAAACAAACAAAAACGTGTGTATATAAGCAGTTCTCCTTAAAAACTACAGTTATGTATTCTAATAAATACCTATAATTATTTATGTCAAGAATACAGTACTAGTGCATTTGGTTTTGCTTCACATTTTAGCCATTTGTTTGTAAAAGTATTAATGAAGTGGTATTGTGTTAGCTTTTTTCTGTGCCCACTGAATATCACATAAATTGACCCATTTATGTATAGGCTCAACAAGGGCAATCCATTTCATGCTATATCACTGACCCTTAACAAAGATCTTGTAAATGAGTAGCCTATTACAATATGTACAAGTGACCTTTAATTGCATCAAGAAGCTTTTTGTTAGCAGGCTTTCAATGCTACACCATAGCTACAGTATAAGTTGGTAAAATATTTCTGAGGTTATTGAACAGAAACAGCAACAGCACCCCCACCATCAAAATATGTACATAAGTAAGGCATTTAACTAAGTCTACACTGTAATAACACCTTTTAGAAAAATAAACTTTTTCCAATTATGTAAGAAATATTTATAATATGCATATAACTTTCATTAAGTTTTTTGTAATCAAATACAACGCTGTTTTTCATAATAGCCTTTGGAAATAAAAGTTATTTGAGCCCTAGCCAGTTTGGCTCAGTGTAGAGAGTACAGACGCTTTAGTTGCAGGCTCCTCCTCAGTCCTGGTCAGGACTCGTGCAGGAGGCAACCAATCAATGTGTTTCTCTCACATCGACGTTTCTCTCTGTCATTCCCTTTCTCTTCCACTCTCTCTAAAATTAATGGAAAAATACCCTCACGTAAGAATTAAAAAAATAGTTATTAGAAACTTGAAACAAGCTTCCTTATAACAGAAAATTTTAATTTTAGTAGAAGACACTTCTCTTTTTTTTACTAAATAACTATACAATTAGAACTTTACTTTAAACTGTTTGGTGAAGAATCAAGTACCTAACAAAAATACTCAAATACCTAAATGCATTTCAAGTGTTACTTATATTAAAACAAAATTTTAATAAAGTATAGGGACAGATATTTCAACTAGTTAACTCAGAACTTTTGAATGAGTGAAATATATTTTGACAATCTTACAAAAAACTGAAACCAAATATTCAATTTCATTAAACCATTCATATTAGGTATCTTAGTTCTGGAAGGCTCACGTCACAATGATTTGGTTAGATTCTCTACAATAACGGTTGGTTGACTTGACAGCATCTGACAAAACAATTCAGTGAACTTCACTGTACAGACACACAGAACCTGAACTGGCTACTCTATGAAACGTCTACAGTGGCAGGGAGTTACGACAGTGATAACTGTGACAAAATTTGAATTTCCACTTAGATAAGAAAACTCTTTTACTGACTTCATAGGTAAAGGCATTTCCATTACACCCCAGTTTCTCTTAGTTATTACGATCCCCAAATCCTACCTTATAAAAACTAGTAGTTTACCAGTATATTTAACATCATATTTTCTTTATGAATAACACAATTTCTTATTAAATTATAGGAAACATTTTTAGTAATATTAATGCATAAAAGAGGAAAACATTTTGCAATCATAAGATTTTCTTGTAGATGATATTCAAAGAACTTCTAATAGAAAAACATTTGTAACAAAAAATAGGTTTTACTATGAATGGATCAAATCTTTATTAGAACTAGTTATAATAAAAGGGGAAGCAAAATTAGAAATTTAAAAAACTGAATTTGGTAGACTCATTGTCTTTTAAGTTGTATATTCCTTAATTATCTTACAAAATAATGTCTGATGTTCTAAAGAAGATACTTTTAAAACAACTTAAAAACTACAAGAAATAAAATATAAACACAGCAACTGTCTATGAACAAATTAATATTTGTAAAAGTATCTGAATGTAGAACTTATGTGAATAAAAAATATAATAATAATACACAATTTAATAATAGTAATTAAATATGGTATACTTTTGACCCACATCAAAGTAGTTGACTGGAACAAGGGAACTATGTGTGTTTGTACAGAATACTTTCCCTACCTTATGCAGCAAAAATCCAGAAGTCTTACAGAAGTGGATAGTATTTCTGGGTATAGCATTATATTTTCTGAAAATTAATCTTTAAAATTAAGAAATAGCTATCACATACCAAAAATAAGTAAAAAATAAGGAAAAAGCAATTCTGACACCCTAACATATTAATACTATCTATATATGTAGCAAAATGTTATATAAAGGAGAAACTATGAGTAAGCCAATATGAATTTTATAATGTATTTTATTAAAATAGAGTAGAAATGCTTGCTAGGATACATTTTTAAAATTTGTTTGTTTGAATGCATCATGGCAGAGGCCTTCTGGCTTTTGTACTGAAACTGAGATGGCAGTACATCTTGGAGTGCGGTGAGTAGTTACTGGTTAAAGAGCACAGGCTTCAGAATAAGACAGATTTGAATTTAAGCGTCATGTCTGTCAACGATTATCTTTGTGACTTTGGATTAGTTAAGTTGCTTGGTCTCTCTGAATCTTAAGTTTCCTGATTCATAAAATGTAGATAATAATGATGCGTGATAGTTATGAAATCTATGAGGTAATGGCTAAAAAGCACTTGCACTAATCCCAGACCCCTGTCACTCACTCAATACATTGTTTTATTTTTAAATAATAATAATTAACAGAGCTCCTGAACATGTTAACTTTCCAGGGTAATTCTGCTCATAGAGTCAGAGATGTGGATTTGATCATGGCCCTAAACACAGCTCTATGACTGTGGGAGGGTTATAGAATTCCTTATATTTCCTTACATTAAAATGTGTACTGTAATTTCAAAGGGAATGGGTGGAGGTGGGAAAAAAACTAATTAACTTATATGCATATATGTATTGTCTATGGACAGACAGTAGTGCAGGGAAGGCCTGGGGAGGTGACTGGAATGGGCTAGAAAAGAGTCAATAGGGAGGGGAAGGGGGACATCTGTAATACTTTCAACAATAAAGATGAATTTTTAAAAATGTGTTGAGTAATGTCTATGGCCAGGGTCTCTGTGAGGCTCAAATAAGAATGAAATATGGTCACGTATGTGAAAGCACCCAACACAATCAAATGAGATACCCAAGATATGTTTTTAAATACCCTGAGGGTAGATATGAGTTACTTTAAAAATAGTACTTTAACAACAAATATTTATGGAATAAGTGTGCTTATTAAAATTTAGCTGCAAAGAAGACAGACTGTCTATTCTTTTGTGAAGGTTACACCAGGTGAGGTTGAGTGAGGTTGGGAAAAATAAGCAAATTAACTAGTAGACAACTATATAATACGTAAGTGCTATCCTGAGAATTAAATCACAGTAAGTACATGACAGCAGGTAACTGAGTGAACACTTCAGATGGGTGAGTAGGAGACAACATCTCTAAGAAAGAGACTGAGATAGTTAACCTACAATCCAACGAGAAGAAGGCATGAGGAAATGGGAGGGGTGAATATTCTGGACATCAGCTGTGCAAAGGTATGGAAGAAGAAGTGAGGATATTTTGGTACAAAACACCTGTAAAGCTACCTATATCAACAACATATATGGTATCACATATCACAAATATGGGTACCGTATTTATTAAGCTCAATACTGTATTTGTTACTCTTCTAGGCATCCTGCAGAATATATTAGTAAAATACACATTCTTTACCTTCTAGCTGATGAAATGAGACAGCCAAGATTTGTTATCATTATTTGTTTTCTCTTTTTCTCACTTCCTTCGACAGAAAAATAACTCACCGGGGGAGGAAATGATTTAAGGAGTTTCATGGAAGCTGGGCGAATTCTACTCCAGCAGTTCTACAAAGGCTTGAAGAAAATTCTTGGACTACTGCAATGCCATTTTCCTGGAGCCACACCACACGGCATATAGAAATGTTTGCCTCTGCAGCATTTTAAAAGGAGAGCTCTTTTTCTCTTTGCATTCATTATTAGTGATGACTCTATTATGATCCCGGTTTCAGAGGTGAGATTACTGTACTACAGCTACCAGAGGGTCTTTGTGAAAGAGAGAGACTCATGGACTGAAGACTGTTTTGAAAGACACTAAATATTTGACTTGTGCTTTTTGCGTCCGCCTTGCTATTCAAATAATTGCTTTCCTTAAATGTCAAGAATAAAACAGTATTCATTATGATACAACAAATTATGTTTAATACCTTCGACGTCGGTGGCTATACAGAAACTTGGAGAGAGGTAATAGCCAAACAGGAATTTACTTTTTCTTGCTAAATGAAGCAATGATGCTCTGCCAGCCAAATTCGCAGGAAGCATGCGAAATGAACACAAAAGCAAACAGGCCTGATGCCGCCCAAGGGAAAGGCAGCAAGATGGCAGCTTCAATCACTCGGAATAACACTAACGCCGCCTTGGGCTCTCCTCGGAATGGAAACATGTCACCATCACCGCAACGTTCCGGCAAATCAGAATGCGGAGAAGAGAACACTTATGCAATCACATCCTGGAAGGGCACTTTCCTCAACATTTAAGTGGAAAATAATTATAAAGAAATTTCAGAAAAATTGTCAGGGAACGTAAATGACTCAGGGAAAAAAATATTTTTTTTTTCCTTTCTATTTCTTTCAAGGTGCTTAATAGACTTTCAAAAAGCTTACCACTTAGAAACAATTTCCTTTTAAATTCTCCTTTATGAATTATTAATGTAAGGAAACATTTGTAGGAAGTGGTTAAGTGGAAAGTTCAGGAATCAGGCTGCTAGTAAGAAATACTCATTTCCCCCTGATATTCAGTACCATTAGTTTGGAAGTTTGATAAAAGGGAATAAGCTTTCACAACATTTATATAGGAAGTTAAAAAAACACACAACTTCATATATTTTGGGAACTTCCCTAATCAGGATACTTTTAGCATGTGTCTAGTCATGTAGCCATCTTTGGTCAATCATCAAAAAATCAAAGGCAAATTGGCATGACTCAACCCTAACTTTAATACCGCATGATTGTGTCGTGTAAGCTTGTTTTGTGTGAGAGCTGCTGTGGTTTTAGCAGAGAGATTAACAACCGGACCTAAGCTGGCCTCCAAACCTTGCCCTGCTGATGCCTCAAGCTCTTTGAAGTCTGACCATCATACCTGGCAAAACAACAGTGGGAACTGGGATGGTGTCAGATCTAATCAAATTGTTCGCTGCAGCCTAGCTAACTATGGGGTTCACTAATTGGCCCAATTGCGGATTATACCTTTTGCTACAGATTCAAGACAATAATTTAGTTAAATGATGTTTTTTTTCCCCTCCCTTATCTCTTCTAATTAAGATTCCAAAGTGGGAAGAAATAGGAGGATTAGATGAGTCTCAAAACTGGGTTCCCCTTAAGGTGGTATGTAATTTTGACAGGCTCGCCACAATATGTGAAATATATCAAGCATAGTATTAAACAAACTTCTTGAGATTCTGTGAAGCCTATGTGACATTACTGTATGTCTGTGTTACTTAAGAATTAAAGTATAAATATGGAAATGGTGATATAATGAATATGTTAAAGGTAAACACCTAGAAAAAGGCGTTTCCATTGTTAAAGAATATTCATTTGGATCTATTTTTGACAAATGATTTCATCCAGAGATATCTATGTTCTACTTTGATTTTCTCTTTTTAACTGTAGTATATCTGGGAATTGAAATACCAACCAATATTTCTGGAGGACATCACTATCAGAAAAAGTATTTTGGGTTATATAGTCCATAATGCTGCCACTTAATAATGCTCCAGAGCCAGACATTTGCATTTCCATTATTATACTTTAGTCACATAACTGTGAATTGACAAATAAGTTCACTAACCCTCCCCTCTATCTCTAGATACTGTAAACATACAGTCATCTTTTTACTTCCCATTTAAAAGCTGGAAAGGCTATGACAAAATGTAGGGAAGTAAGGAAACCTAGGACCAAAGATATCATGCAACACTCTACTGTCCAACATTGTCACTGTGACTGACACCCTTGTAAGTTGCAACAGTTTATGATTTACCAATATGTAATAATTTTAAATAATTCTACTGAATCATATCAGGTACACTGTAGTAAGATTATAAAGGTAATTTATACTGATGCATATACTACTCTGGTTTTAATACTTAAGAGTGAATCTACTAGGTAAGTGCATAAAAAAGAGTCATACTTAATAAATACTGGTTGATCTATTATTCTGTGAGTAAAGTTTTTTTGTGATTAAAGAGATACTGAGGTTCTATATTCTGAATTATGGGTATAGTACGGTAAAATAAAGTTAACTAAACTTGGTTTACTGAATTATGAATACTCACTTAGTATACAAGACCCATATAGATGCAATGTTTGTGACAATTACTATTTTTGCACGCTTTTAAGTTGACATAAGTATTACTTATCTTTATATTGAAAATTTGAAGAGAACAGTATATATCTTTTGTATATTTTAGCTTAACTCAGTAACCATACTTTCTGACTTGAACTTAAAAGCACTGAATCTTAGATCTGGAAAACTGTCGCATTATCCAAACTTTGATAGAGGTTGTAACCAATGCAATAATACATTATTATCACTTATATTAGAAAATCAATTATTAGAATATATTAAGATATGATCAACCTGAAAAATACAACATTAACATAGTAAAACACTACTAAATCCAAGTAAAATGCTGCTCCTACCATGTCATCAAATTAGTGCCACTGCATTTCAAATTTTATGAAAATTTACTTGTTTATTATAATATCATAGTGACTAATATAAAGAAAAAACTGGTTAATGATAATATCTATTAACTACTAAGTATAACAAAATTAAGATCAGTCATATATTTAGTACTAGTAGATATAACATACTTGCTGAAATACATGTAATATAAATTATAGAGTTTTAAAAATATTTCAAATAATACAGCTTTAGGTATTATATAAACTCCACTGGCCAAGTGAGCTATAAGCACTGCCTCCTCACTCTCTGTAAAGTTCTGTAAGATAATTAACTTGGGCACACAGTATCCAGCTGAAATAACTACTTTACACTTATAGTTTTCAATTTGTGTAACTTTTGTTTCTCTAATTTTGGGACAGTTATAAAATGAAAAAAAAACAGCTTCTGTATATTTAGTATTATATCTTAGTTATAATTATCTTTATAAAGTATTTAATTACTATATAGAAAATATAAATAAGTCAGTATAGTACCTGTTACACAGTAAAGGCATAATAAATGGTTGCCATGGTTGAATGGAGGTTATGTGGTAAGACAAAGGATTAAGTAGTATACTATGGATAATCAAATATGTTAGAGAGTTATCATGTACAGTTTAAAAGAATTATCAATTTTTGGAAAATTGTTAAACTTATTTTAACTTCTTTTGATGAGCCAACTTTAAACTTTCTCTTTTGCTTATCCAGAATGTATGCCAGGATTTCAGTGTCTTTACTAGATAAGATTCTGCTACGACTTTTTTTTAGCAGGGTTAATTTATAGGGATTCATAGTTAATGAATATTAAGTATTAGTAAAAATTTACTATGATCAGAGAAATACTTTCACCTGAATATGGACAATACCAATACACATTCCAAGAAGAAAGAAATATTCTGTTGCTTTCTCCAAATCATTCAAAAAACTGCAGACTACTAGTTAAACTTGCTCTACTTGTTAAAAGCCCTTAATGGCATTAGTAAAAAAAAAAAATTCAGTTTTTTAGTACATAAAAGGGCAATGGTGTAATACAGATGAAAGTGTGTGCCTGTATTTTTGCCATGCTGTCTTTTTAGATTTTAGACCTGGTGATTATCAGTAAATTCCAACATGTAACAAATTTTCCTATATGGAATAAAAAACGTTATTTCTGCTTAACCTGCTAAACTACCTTTCCCTTCTAAGAGTAAGATGCAGATTTAATGCCTGGTATATTATTACCATCAGATTTTATAGACCAGTAAAGTGTATATTTTATTTTTTAAATACCAGGGCAATTTCTTAAAAAAAACTTTTATTTGTTGTAAGTATTAAAACATTGCCACTTGGTAGGTATTTTTCCCCCCTAATAAAAAAGTCCTCTTGTTTCAACATGATATATCACCAAGGAATTGCTATCTAATTGGGTATGTATTTTATAATGTATAATGCTATATTTAAGCATTTAATTTTACACCAATCACATGATTTTATACAATTATAACTATAACTATTTATACTTTTATTAAGTTTGTTTACTTCTTTATATTTTTCTAACCATCAAATTGAATTTTATGGCATAAATAACATATAGAATAAGTTAATATACGTAAATATATATGTACATTTATATATACTTATTCATATATAAACTTATACACAAACACTTATTAATTAGGTTATAAGCAAAAAAAATATGAAGTATTTGATTGATTGTATTAAATATTAATTAAAAAAACCCTAACATAGTTTTGTCTTCATACATTGCTTCTAAACTACAGGGTCACCAATTATAGTGGTTCTTTTAGTTTTATACTAAAACTAAAACTAGTAAGAAGAGAAAAAAGAAAATTGAACAGAAAGAAACCTATGTGGTTAATAAATGACTTTTCATTAGCTCTAATGGTAAAATGTAGTCACTATTAGAACCTAAAGTTATTTAGAGGAAAGGTCTCTCTTGACATTACATAAGTACTTTATGTCTACTCTCTAACCCCCAAAATAATATAGTGTGTGGTTGTGTGGGTGTGTGTGTGTGGGTGTGAGAGAAAGAGAGGGAAGGAGGGAGGGAGGAAGAGAGGGAGCGAGGGAGAGAGAATAAACATGACTCAACTACTGTGCTACTTTTTCTCTAGGTGTAATATTTTTATCATCAAGGAATCTTCTTGCTTAATTTTTATGGTGATAGACATGATACCTTAGACCTGGTTGTCAGAATACTCATCTGAAGAGAAAGGTATCACATAGGAAAAACACATACACATGTCTTTCAATTAAAAGTATAAATTCATATAAAAGAAAATGATAAGGCATCCTCTCTTTGTGACATCAACAACTACAATTTCACATTTGTAACCATATATATTATGGTAAATTTCTCAATATTCTGTCAGAACAACTAAAACAATGCTTGAACAATTCCAGTGTTGGATTTCCTTTCAATGGTTTTTTTTGGAGAACTAAAGCAAATTAGCTCAAGAATCAGCATTTCTGCACTCCAGTTCTTTTGGCTTTAAGTGGCTTTTGAAGGAGCATTCCCAGATGAGAAACTTCTAACACTCCTGCAGAGATGACCTGCTTGAAGAACGGGCTGCCTGATTAACTATTAACTGCTCTCAATAGGATTAGATAATTAAGGACATTGA
>PVJN01031752.1:0-24634 GCA_004026805.1 Lasiurus borealis | reverse complement strand
ATTGTAACATGCCATTCTGAGAGTTCATTCTGGATATGGTTTCTTGTATTATCTTTATTCTACCTATACTTTAAATATCACTGTTTCTCCAAGGTTCCCTGCTATTCCTTTCATCCTCTGTACTCCCTGGGTAATCTTAATTGCATTTATGGGTTAAATTACAACAATTTCCAAATCTATATCTCAATTTGAGGTCTTCATTAGCATCACAACCTGAATATGTCCCCAATTGAACTTATCTAACCCCAAAGAGTCTACTCTTCTTCCAACCTTATTTTTGAGAAGTCACTGTCAGTGAACCAGGTTCTAACAACCTGAGAGTCATTGTTAACTCTCCCTCCCCCCGATTATCACAAGTAAAATCATTAACACATTCTAGTTTCATTTCTAAAACATTATTTGATCCTTTCTCTGTGCTTTTATTTTCAGGAACTTCTTACTTCTCAGTTGGACTACTGTAATAATATACTGTCTGGTCTCCAAGCCTCCACAGGAAACCTTACATGATTCTTTCTCCACATGGCTAAGGTTCTGAAAACATAGTTAGTAACAGTCATATTATTGCACTGATTAAACCCTGTAAAAATGTCTCCTCCTCAAGTAAGAATAGCTTTTGGGCAGTTTTCTAAAACCTATATGTGAAAGATGGGAAATAATTATATGATTAAAAGAAAGTTATTGTTGATAGAAAGTATTATTCTATTTCTGTTTGGTGGTCCATATAATATTGAATAATTACTAGTGAAAAACTAAAATAGTGATAAAAATGAAAGAATGAACCTCCCCAAATATGAAGATTATGTTTATAAAATATAATCCAATGAATGTTACTTTGAAGTAAATACAAATAGAAGATATTCTGAGAAGCAATTGTAAAATGTTAAAAGTAATTCTTGACATAAAATAAAGTAAATAATGACAGAATCACTTAATATATTCAGGGAGAAAAATCTACAATAAAGTCATAAGAGACTATTTTAAAATAGAAAATTTTGTAAACTGTAGAAAAATGTGTGATTTTTTTTTCACATCAGAGCATTAGTAAATAACCATACCTGCCCTGACATACATGTGGTGAAAACACACAGGGACATTATGATGGGGAGAATAAATGGCTCTACAAAATATCCACATCCTTATTCCTGGGATCTATGAACATGATGTGCTACATGATCAAAGTGAATTAAAGTTGTGATTGATTAGAATTAATAACCAGCCGATCTTAAGATTGGTAGATTACACTGAGTCACTCAATGTAATAATAGTACTGGCTGGGAGAAATTAAAAAGGAAGGTAGGAGTGTTGGTGAGAGAAGATAATGGAAGGAAGACTCAGGAGAGATGAGCATGAGAAGGGCTAGACTCTGTTATTGCCTTTGAAGTGAAGAGAGTCATGAGCCAAAGAATGTGGGTGGCTTCTAGAAGCTGAGAAATGACTTCATCCACTGAGAAAATGGGGACCTCACTGCAATACCTGAAGTGAACAAAAATTAGATCCTAACTTAGAGTTTCCAGCTATCATCTTTAATTTAGCCCAGTGGAACTCATGTCAAACTTATGGTCTACAGCGATTTAGTATTATTCTACCCTGAATTTACTGTATTGAAATTGTCCATTTATCTATGTTGCCCAAAATTAGGGATATGGCATACTTATGGTTACATCACCATGTAGAGCACAATGGCCAACACACCACTGTAGGGTCCACCAAATATTCATTGACGGAAAATATGAATGAATGCTTGAATTAATATTCTATATAATAAAATGGTAATATGCAAATTATCCTCTTTACTGGGAGTTTGACTGGAGTTTGCCAAGGGCGTAGGGCTGGCCTGACAACCACCCAGGGCTCCTCTTACTGGCTGGCCTCACCCAGATCACCTCCCCACACCAATCAGGGGTGGGGCCAGCCCACCAACTGCCCAAGGCCCCTCCCCCCAGCTAGATCAGTCCAATCGGCCTTAATAGAGGCAGGCTGGCTGGACCCGCCCATGCACAAATTTGTGTACCAGGCCTCTAGTATATATATATGTAAAGAATACCATAAAGTTAATTTTTCTCTTCTTTGTTTCATAAATTTATTAAAACAGATTTAGTACCTTCTTTTGTCTTAAAAAAAAAGGCTATTTATTTTTAAATTGCTCTCTCCTCCCTCCCCCCAAAAATAAGGTCTTATTGATTAAAGGAAAATAATTATGAGGAATCATAGAGAAAAGGGTGATTTGTTATCTATCATTGTTTGTACTCTGTAATAAATTATTTGCCCACCAAATTTCTGCTGGATGCTTGTTTCTAGAATTTGACTTGTCCCAATAGATGAATCAGTGATCCCTTTCAGAGAAAAATAATATATATACATCCTAGGCATAGACTATTTTTTTGAAATATAGTGAATGTTTTTAAATTTTAAAGATAATTTCCTGCTATACCTAGACTGTACATCATTTTTTCTTTGACAAAGTTCACTAAAACACCTATTGAAAAAAATCAAATTCCAGTAACAACACTCCTCCTACATGATCACCATATATATATTTTTTCCACTGAATATGAAGGGAGTTATATAATAAATGGGACTTAGCCATAACTTCATGAAGCTTGGGCCCAATAAAGCATCAACTCCATTTTTTTTCTTACTTCCAAGAAAAAAAATTAAATTTGAAAAAAACATAAACATTTATGTGAAGTCTGAATCAATTTCCAATGTGAATATTTTTATAATGCAAATGTCAAACTCCACATTAAAGACAAAGAAGGAAATATTGCTGCTTTGTCAAAGTCATTCATTTCTTTCTCACCTATGTCCTCAGTTGGTAGAAGTTTTGTCCCCAGCAATGGAAACAGTGCATCCTAGATGCAATCTCCATGATTTTACCCACTGCTGAAATACTTCTTAATTCAGCTTTAAAAAGAGAAGAGCTAGCTTACTCTAATTGAATCATCCATAGTTTATTACAGCAATGAGATGATCAAGTAAAAGCCCAACTGAATTTTAGTTACAGAAGAGAATTAGTCATTTTTTTTTCTATTCAGTTACACAAAAGCTGACAGGATAAAATAGTAATTTAATATTACTAATCTTGATAACTCATTATGCTTTTACTAGAGGCCAAGTGCACCAAATTAGTTCATGGGTAGGGTCCATAGGCCTGGCTGGTGATCAGGGTCAATTGGGGCCTTTCAACTGCCAGCTGGGGTCTTCCTTCCTCAGTTTCCACCTTCTGGCTAGGGCCTTACTTCATTCTGTGGCACCTCCTGGTGGTCAAAGCACATCATAATGATCAATCGAATTCCAGGTCTCCAGGTTGAACTCCTAAGGGGACACTTTGTATATTAGTCATATATATATATATATATATAAAACAACTCTCTTTCTTTTTGTTAGACATAAATTAGTTCATCCATGCCAGATTAAAACACAAAACAGGTCAACTTTTCTTTCCAAGAAGATTAATAAATTTGTCCTTGCTCAGTTTGTAATTAAAAGAGAAAATAGCATGTAACACTAATCAGATAAAAACAAATGCTGCTCTGATTTGATTATACTGTATATAAACATAATTCATCCCTCATTTTTGTCTAAGGATATTAATGAGCAATTTTGCTTCTATTTGTTCATTGAGGCAGAGGTACTGAATAAGAAGGATTAGATTTTTCTATTCCTATAGGAATTTATTTCTATGAACAAAACAAACTCAATAATGATCTAATGTTATATAAAAGGATCAATGAGTACTCTTTCTTTTATAAATCTACCAGTGGCCTGGTGGATAAAATTCATGCATGGTGGGGTGGGTCCCCTCAGTCCAGTCTGCATTGTCTTCAATCTGGAACCCCTCATGGGATGTCCTACTGCCATCCCTGCTGGCCTGGTCACCTCTAACTGCTCCTCCACACTGGCCTGGACACCCTTTACTGCCCCCCTCTGCTGGCCTGGTTGCCCCCAACTGCCCTGCCCCCACATGCCTGGTTGTCCCACACAGATTACTGTTTGGTCATTTTGTCTCCCCTCACTAACACCCCTGCTAGCCTGGTCTACTATGCAGCCTGGGTCGTTTGGTTACCTGCTCGGTCATCCTTTTGGTTGCAATGGTCACTTAAGCTTTTTATATATACAGATTATTGAACTTCTGATCAAATGCTTGCCCAAGTATTTCTTATTTGTCAAAATTAATCAGTTCTTAAAAATCAAATAGATAATGAATTTTTAGACAATGGGCATCTATATGCCCATTATATATTCTTTTAAATAGGAAAGGCAATAATATATTTCAAGTGTATGCAAAACCTAAAATTTCTTCACATGTCTTAAAAACACTCTAAACTTCCTATGTAAAAACCCACAAAGTTATAAAACACAAATTACTCAATTACTTATCAATGAATGAGTTTCAGTAGATATTTTTGTTGTTGTTTTCCCATAGCATTATATTTTACACAGTATGAAATACAAATACTTTTTTTCTAAGCTGCAACAAATATTCACTATAACTGTAATGACTAAAATACAAATTACATCAGTTTTGAGTTTGAGTGACATGATATTAACATTACACCATGTCAATAGTCATACACTGTGATGCATTGTCATCCAATTATGTTATTGAGAATAAAAACAACATGATAAGGATATAAAAGGAATTCAAAAAACAAAACAGTACCAACAAAATTTGCTACTTAGCAGTGGAGGAATTGCTTAAATGAGGTTTGATGACAAGATGACACTACACATATGGGTGGCAGGTTAGGCTAAGTGTCTGGGAAGGAGCCAGGGCAACAGTAAATGCTGGGGATTCATCAGTTACCAAATTCAAGAACCCTAAAAGTGCAATACCAACTTGTCATTACAGCTTTTGTTAAAATTGTGATGCATCTGCTCATGTTATGACTATAGTAACATGTTATGATTATACTAAGATGACCTAAAATTAAAAAAAAAAATTGGCAATGATCTTATAAATTTTTTGAATCAACAAGTTATTATTATTTTTAAAAGTTTTATAAGATGGTTTTGCATCATGTAATACAGAAAATTATAAGTTAAATGTATACTAAGCCTGAATATTTGTCTTATTTCTCAATGACAAAAGTAATCTATTTTACATTCAGTTTACATTCATTATGATGTTTTATATAAATCTGTTAAAGTGCCTCACTCTTAGTAGTTAAAATATGCCATGCCATCTTGTCTTCTATCCAGAGAAAAAGAAATTATGTAAAGGTATTGGTACTCTATAAATATCATGGCATAATGTTGGTCATTTAATAATTGATGACAAGGAATAGCTTTTATTTTTATTTTTTCATTACTTTTTATTTTTTTTTCAATTTTTAATTGATTAAGGTATTACATGTGTCCATATCTCCCCATTGCCCCTTCCACCTCACTCCCAAGGAATATCTTTTAAAAATCCTCACAATTCAGTTCAGATTATTTCTATCCAAACCACTTTATTTATAACGTAATGACAAACAATAACACTATTAAATGTGATGGGATTGTTTTCAGGTAAACCTATTCAGGAATCATATTTTAGTATTTTGCAATTGAATAAAACCCAAATTGATTAATTTTTCTCAGTGCCTGTGGTGCAACAGCTCAGCAATAATTTGCTAAAGGTCTGCTGTGATTCTTAAAAAGGCATTTTATTTTAACAACAATGTGGAAACTTGTCGTTATTCTACCATTTCCTGTGGCTTTAAATCATGCCAAGAAAACTAGAAGAGAGGAAAATCATTAAAAAAAACTCCAAAAACAAAAACTATATGATTTTCCATTGATTTAACTTGCAAACTAAACATTAACCAATGAAGCTTTTCCATCTCTAACTATTGGTTTTACTTTCAATATCACACTCCTTATACACTGAATGGCCAGATTTTTATGATCTCTGAACGCATGATAATCTGGCCACTCAGTGTGTGTGTTTATATATATATTAGAGGCCCGGTGCGTGAATTCACTGGTGGGGTCCAGCCAGCCTGACCAGACAAAGGGGACGTGGGTGATTGGCTGGCCTGCCTGCTGGTTAAACTCCTGGAAGAGGAGACGATTTGCATATTATCCTTTTATTTTATAGCATATACATTGAGTGGCCATATTATTATGCGTCCAGAGATCATAATAATCTGGCCACTCAGTGTACATATTATTATGCATTATACCTTTCTGCATGATATAAAATAAGGTGCATGGACTGAGTTGTGTCTCCCCTAAAATTTATATGTTGAAGTACTTTCCCTCAATACCTGAGACATCCAATCTAATTACCCTTTTATTATTAAAGAAGAGCAAGGCAGGAGAAACAGTCAGAAAATATGTAACATTGGAAGCAAAGATCAGATAGGGAAATTATAGATATATGATAGATAGATGATAGATAGATAGATAGATAGATAGATAGATAGATAGATATGGAGATGCCACTCTGCTGGCTTAAAGATAGAGGACTGGGCTAAAAGCCAAGGAAAGCAGATGGTTTCTAGAAACTGGAAAAGACAAAGAAACAGATTCTCTCCTAAAGCCTCAAGAATGAAAACAGCTCTACTGACATTTTGAAGTTAGGACTTTTGAACTGCAAAATTCTAAAATAATAAATGTATATATTTTAAGCCTTTAAACTGAAAAATTTAAAGCAGAAATTAAAAATTGAAAACACATACTTGCTCAAATTCACAAAATCAAGAAGTATCTATAGCCTGACTTTCTATAATAGAAACCCTTATAAATTATTAAGATTCAGATTTCTAAATAACCCAAATAAAATGTTTGCAAATGGTTACAAATTATTTAGTTACTGAATTTCAAAATCCCTTTTTTATTGATTTGAGAGAGTGACAGGAAGGGAGAGGGAGAGAGTGATAGAAACATCAATATAAGAATTATTGATAAACTGCCTCCTGCATGCCCCCTACTAGGGATTGAGTCCACAACCCTGGCATATGTCCTGACTGGGAATCAAACCTCCTCAATCATGGGTTCACGTTCAATCACTGAACCCCACCAGCTGGGCAAAAATCATCTTAATAAATATTTATCATTAACATTTTTTTAAAAATTCATCTTTGTTGCTGACACAAAATAAGTGGATGATAAAGTATTTTAAATAATTATGTAGTATAAATTTCATGGGAAGAAATAAACCTCTTTGTACTTTATACTTACTACAGACACACCTGACAAATTCTCCTTTTCTGTGAATAACAATAATACGTTTCATCAAATTATGGATGCAACTTAACACTAATTGTTTTATTTAACTGCATGTTGCTTTCTAATGTAATGGAGTTTTACAATTAGAAAAAAAATCCATCATACTTTCATATCTGACGGGTTTTTGCCCCACAAATAAATTCAATTTATTTCAGCACTAATGTTGCAGCTAGCAACAATTTTGGAAAGTTTAGTGCTAATTCAGAGAAGGGAGGGAGGGAAGGAGGGAGGGAGGGAGGGAGGGAGGGAGAGAGAGAGAGAGAGAGAGAGAGAGAGAGAGAGAGAGAGATACTCTTGCAAAATTTACCACAATCGTTTACTTTCTGAAAATGAACACTAAACCATTTGCATAACATCTGCACTGCTTGGAGGGTTGAAACACTAAAGCAATTAGTTCTGTGTTCTATAATACATATTGCAACTCAAGCAATGCTGAAGTTGAGCTAACTTAATATTTAATTAGAAAAGAAAAGGCATTTTATTTGCCCTTTTCTATTAGAGCTTCCTTAAATCACCCAATCATCTTTAATGTATTAAGAATCTTGATTTCAAAAGAATTTCAGAAAACATCATATCAAGAAAAAAAATTTCTAAGAGACTTTCATTTAGTTTTTTTAATATGTGTTTGTTTACATTGATTTTATGTACTTGCACAATATAGATTTTACACAGTAGTTATACTAAAGTACATAAATCTGCAAGTCTACTATAAGACATTGTAAGAAATAATTTATAATACTCATATGCCAGAATAGCTATGCTATTAAAGATTAGATGAACTCACCAATAGTTTTCAAATTCTAGAGAAGCATCAGTATCTACTATTTTATTTTATTTTTTGGTATTCCTCACTTGAGGATACTTTTCCATTGATTTTCAAAGAGAGCAGAAGGGAGGGGGAGAGACAGAGAGAGAAAGAAACATTGATTTGAGAGAGACATGTTGATTGGTTGCCCTCTTTATGGGCCCCTATCAGAGCCAGGATTCAGTTTACAACCAAAGTGTGTGCCCTTAACCGGAATTGAACCCAGGACCTTTCAGTCCTCAAGTCAGCAGAACTATGGTTTTATTTCTAAGAAAATGTTGGGACTTGAGTAATGTTTTGTTTTATTTATTTATTTTTTAAAGAATCATAAGATTTGACTATGGACTGTTTCTGGATTTGAAGTAACTGACAATTCAAAAGTTGCTATTAAGTCCCATGAACTTCTGTATTAAAATAACCACGATTACGGCACTATCCCTAAAATCTAGGTACAGTATCGTAGATAGGTATATATATTCTATAGGTGAACTTGAATAATGCAAATAAATAGTATTGAAAAGTTCTGCTCTATTGAAAAATCATGAATCATCATATAGTTGAATAGGGCAACATTGAAAAAATATGTAAAATATCTAAGAATGCTAAGAAATATTAAAGAAATATAAGATATATTTTTGCTTGGCAATGCTTACCAGAAAGAAAGGGGAGTGACAGGTACCAGAGATAAAGAGGTCACTGAGAACAAGCTGAAGAGAAGGTAGGTAATCCTGATGTGAGTGAGGGCAGATAAGGTAGTGCAATGTAAAAGTGATGGCTGGTTTCAAATCCAAGCAGAAAAATTATGGACTAGGACTCTGTGTTGTGATATTGGGAGTGAGAAATGAAATCTCTAAAAAAGCTGGAATACCTATATACTCCAACTAACAAATCCATCTTCCAGGGCAAAGTAAGAAAGCTTGACTAAGCCATATGTCAATGTTCAACAAGTAAAATATAATATTTATATACTCTACCCTTTGCAAAAACTATATTGGGAACTCCTTTTCCTTCATTTTAGTTAGTTTTTTTTTATTCACTCATTTATTTTGGCTTCAAGAGATACAACCTACAGAGCATTGTTTTTATCAGAAAATTTTTAAGGGAATGACAGACATGTAGATAGAGCAGAATGGTAGAATAGAAGGGGAAAACTTAGTAGCTGGTATAAAAGCAAAATTACTGTGGATACTTGTTTAAGTGTCAAGGAAGACTTGATTCAAGACTATTGCAATATAGGAGAGAGTCTGAACTCAACTGTTGAAACAAAAGGAGAAAATATATTTAAAAGCTGGGATGAACTAGTGGAAAATCCTAGAAGACATTAGGGGGTTGTTGGCCAATTAAGCATCTATGTCTTCCAATTGCCACCTATGGAATTTAGGCTCCTGCCTTCCCAGATAGAGGCACTTTCTCCTCAAGTGATTATATTCCAAAGGGATAACTCCCAGGTCTTTGGGCAAAATGTTTCTGGGGTGTAGAAGATTTACATCACAAAAGGTCAGAGAAAGAATTTACAATTACAAGTTTCCTAAATAAAAGTTCTAAGGGAGGTCAGGCCCATAGCCAGGAAGAAAGCTGTCTAAATTTTAGTCAAGCTAAAGGAAGTATTAAAGCCATCTTGATCACTGATAACCATGATGGAAGTTTGGAGATTTAGATTACCTTTGCCTAGAATATTAGATGCTTTAAATTTTGAGGGTGACTAATTTGGACAACAAAGTAGGTATGAATAGATGACCACATATATTAGTTCATGGAAAAAATAATAATTTCATCAATTAATTTCATTCTTTCTTTAGGATCTTTGCTAGGAAAGAAGAGTCTTAAAATACAAATTGGGGTGGGAGTATGGACTAGGCGGTCACAGAGGGAAAGAAAAATTATTTTGTTTAGTTTAACATTTAATTACATTATAACTGAACTCACATGGCTTCTAATTAGAGAACATTTCAGAAATACACATTTTTTACTTAAGAGCAAGTTTTTCAGTCTTTTATGATAGTAGGATAAATATTCTCCATGGGAAGTTTCGACAGACTACTGAAACTAAATTGGACTCCATCCTCCCAGAGGGCACAGCATAAAATATAACATAGGTCTATTGTCCTACACATGGTTTTTAACATAGATGAGATTTGAAAAACTAAACCCTACTTTCTAGTTCTTGTAGTTATTAAACCCAAAAGGCCATAGCTCAATAAAGTGACATGACTAAAATCTGATTCAACATCATTTCCCAAGTACATAAATTCCTCCCATGAGTACTGGGGATTTTTAAAGAGCATTAACTTTTCCACATCACTATGGAATTGTATATTAAACTCTGGTGGATTAAGAGTATCGAAGCATGTTTTAAAAGTGCTATATCTGCTTCATTGTATAATTGTGCATCAGGGGAATGAAGAAGAAAAACTCAGCATTGATTTCCTGATTTCAACGATGAGCTTCTTTGTATAACTGGGCAACATTTTAAAATTCAAATGTACCTAATACTAAATCTTTTTAGTACATATATTTATTTTGTATTAATATATCATTATAGCTTTTTAAAAATGTACCTTTTCTTACTAAATCATAGTTGAAATACAACATTATATTCATTTCAGGCATACAACTACTTTAATTTCTTTCATCAATGTCATAGTTTTCAGAATACAGGCCTTTCACCTTCTTGGTTAAAGTTACATTTAGCGTTTTTATTATTTTTATGCAACTGCAAGTGAGATTGTTTTCTCAGTTCTCTTTTTTATAGTTTCTTAGTGAATTGGAACACAATGGATTTCTGTATATTAACTTTTATCCTGTAACTACTGAATTTATGTATTAGTTTCAATAGTAGTGTAATAAAAAGTACAAGGGATTTAGTGACTGAAAATTTTAAAAGTCTACAATAGAATATTGTCTTTTCTATAAAAGTATTTCTTAGTATATATTTCAATTAAACCATTAGACCAAAACTCAAAAAATTTAGCCTTTATTTTTCCTAAGAAATAATAAAAAGATTACTTATAAATTGTAATAAAACAAGGTCAATAGTTATGAGAGTCATATTTTAGTATTTTGAATCTGAAGAAGTCATCATCATTCTTCTTAGAAATAAATTAAATACTAACCTCAAAATCTAAGTATTAATAATGTAATCCAAAAAGAGTCAATGATCAAAATTATATTGGTATTTTTACTATAATACTAAAATTTATTCTTAAAGAAACAGGAGTTCATTATATTTTTCATTAGCTTAGAATAATTGTTAATTTGAAATTACAATTGCTCACATTTGTTCAAATCATCAACAAAACTGCTATATAGAAAATTATAATGATATACAAATAGAATAATGTCTAATACTGATAATAACATTTAGACATTAAAATGCTGACATTATGTTTTTTTAAAAATAGGCTACTTTTTAATAACTTGAAATTTAAACTTCCCACATATAATCACATTAAATTAAAATTTAAAAATTAGTTTAAAAATTAAAGAAAAAAACTAACAAAGATAAATTATTTAAAAAGTATGTTAACTTTTTTACTGAAGACTTTCAAATACAACCTAATTCCTATAGATTTTTTAAATACTGGATTCTGACATGTAGGTACTATTTTACCATAAATATTTTTCTTTGACCATATACATTAGGCCCTATTTTAGGTAGAGTCTATTTTCAAATAAAAGAATGAAATGAGCTTTCTTTAGAGACTGAACTTCTGAAAACACATTTTCAAGTCTTGCCAGTTTCACAATTATAAACAGCTGGTGGTAGAGTGCATTGCTGATACAAAGAATAATGTTGAGAGTCTTACTTCCAATTCCATTTTTTGTTTGTCTTTTGACCAATAGCCTTACTTCTATTTGGCCTGATTTAATTTTTCTCAGATAATATATCAATAGAGGTTTATATGACTGATACAGGAAACTAGAATGAAAAAACTAAAGTTAGCGAATAATTCCATAAGTTTAAATTTACTTACAAATGTTCTACTGTAATTCAAAGCAGGAATAGATAATTCTCTATAATAATAAAAGCGTAATATGCAAATCAACCAAATGACTATCTGGATGTCCTTCCAAATGACCTTCCAGATGAAGCTAGGGCTGCAGCTGTGGGATAGAGGTAGCTGCCACAGCTATGAGGGAGAGATTGTGGCAGCCACCATGGCTGTGAAGGCCTACTCTTGCATGAATTTTGTGCATTGGGCCTCTAGTCTATAATAATAAAAGCATAATATGCTAATTATACCCGACAGCCAAACGACTTTCTGGGCATCATTCCAGATGTTCTAGACAAAACCACAGTGGCAGGGGCCAAGGCAGGGGTGGTTAGTGGTGATCAGGCAGGCAGGTGAGCAGTTCGGGATGATCAGGCAGACAGGCAGTGTGGTGAGGGGTGATCAATCAGGCAAGTGAATGGTTAGGGAGCCTGTATTTAGGAGCCTGTGGTCCCAGATTTTGAGAGGGAAAACCAGCGGTCGGACATCCTGGATTATGAGAGTGTGCAGGCCAGACTAAGGGATCCCTTGTGTACGAATTTTGTTCACGGGCCTCTAGTCTATAATAATAAAAGTATAATATGCTAATTAGACTAGGCAAATGACCTTCCAGACAACCTTCTGAACAAAGCCAAGGCTATGAGAGCCAAGCCCTTGCATGAATTTCATGCATTGACCCTCTAGTATATTATAAAAGGGTAATATGCAAATTGACCCTAACAGTGAAATGACTGGTCGCTATGATGTGCAATGCCTAATAGGGGACAGACACTCTACTCAGAAGCTGCACCGTGGTAGTCAGTGAATTCCCACAGGAACTGTGCCCTGGTGGTCAGTGCACACCTAGGCTAATGGCTGTGAGCACAGCAACAATAGTGGGAACCTCTTCCACCTCCTTGGTAGCACTAAGGATGTCACCATGAGGAGTGGGCCTAAGCCATCAGTTGGACATTTCCTGAGGGCTCCTGGGATGCCAGAGGGATGTCAGACTATCAGTTTAGGCCTGATCCCCCAGGGAGTGGGCCTAAGCTGGCAGGTAGACATCCCCCAAGGGGTCCCAGACTGCGAGAGGGTGCAGGTCAGGCTGAGGGACCCCCCTGAGTGCACGAATTTTCATGCACCAGGCTTCTAGTGTAGAATAACAACTCTGTCAACAAGTATTAACTTAATTATGGACAAAAGTCATTTCTAAACTATAAGAATTAGATAAATGTGTGATTTATACTTTTAGGTTAACTTTTGATCATTCCTTTAAGTATACAGAATTCACTCCCCTTTTATATCATCATCACTTTCAAGTGATAAACATAACTTATGAAGATAGTAAACAAATTTTATCTCCCATTATCTTGTATTCACGTTACCTGAGCACCTGGCTTCTTAGGGCTTTGTTATGTGGAAGGATTTCACCTAATCCCAAAGAATAAATGCAAGTAGTAAGAGAAAAAGTTATGCACACATATGTACTCAGGGTTCAGGGGTCCTGACAAAAATAGGAGAAATGCCATCACTGGGGACATGAACCTCAGGACACACAAAGTAGGTGTCCCGTGGAACAAGTGAAGTGCCTGGGGAATGAACTGCAGTAAGGCTGCAGAAACTGAACAGCAAATCACCCATCTCCCACAAGAAATTTTAAAACTTCTTTATACATTTTTGCCTTAACCACCTTTAATTTCATAGTAAAATACCCTTGGAAAACATATCATTCATCTTTACATGTATTTATAGCTCAAATATGTTTTTGGGATTTTCCATTAAGAATAATATACTATTCTTACTCTGCCTGAATTCACACAGGAGTAATTCTCTACAGAACTACACTTCATTTCCTTTTTGAGTGTGTAACTCTGAAAATGATTTGAATATAATGAAAATGCTATTAAATGCACTTTTGTAGAACAACATAATATACCTCACTTTAATAACCAACATGCAACATAGTCATTCATCTTCCCAGAGAACACTGAATGCCTGGTATAAAGGTGAAAGAGCTCTGAGCATGCCATTCCTCCTGTTTTATGTCAAACCAAACCAAGAAAGAATGATACGTTATGACATGTGCATTGTTTGTTTAAACAAAACTTATAGCACTATACTGATGCTCTGGGTGCAAAAGCCCTAAGGGGATATAAGCTTAGGAGTGGCTTTATTTTACAACTCTACTGGTAAGAACAGCATAAAGAGTATGTAAAAAATGGTGAAAATTCTAAGCCATCTTAGGAAATTATAAAGAACAGTACATGAAATTATAGTGTGAGGAAATCTGATAAAAATGTCATGGCAAGACCATGAGTGCTGGTGGTACTCAGGTATCCTGAATTACAAAAGAATAGTTACTTTTACTTTGTTTTTGTTTAAAGCTCCCACATAACTATTATTAGGGGAAAACATTGCTTTTAGAATACTACAGAGATTTGAAGATTCATTTGTTAAAAGAACAGAGGGTTTAACACAAGACAAAGGTAGTTTTAAAAAAAAGAAACTTGTCTATTTCATACTTTAAATATAATCTCCTTAAAATGAGCCTATGATTATGCAATAGTTTTTCATGTTGGTTATCATTATTTGGAAATATTCCCCATTACAGTCAAAGATTCTTCCTTAACATCACGTGGCTTCTGATTGCTTTCATTTCAAAAATAATATAATTAGTTGTGTTCTTGTTTGTTTTTGTTTTCTGAAAACAAACAGACAAACAAACAAAAAACAAAGTTTCTAAAATGAATTGATTGGCCGGGCTGATGTGGCTCAGTGGTTGAGCATCGACCTATGAACCAAGAGGTCATAGTTTGATTCCCAGTCAGGGCACATGTTGAGTTTACAGGATGCAGGAGGCAGCAATCAATGATTCTCTCTCATAATTGATGTTTCTATTTTTTTCTCTTTCCCTTCTTCTCTGAAATAAATAAAAATATATTAAAAACAAGTAAAAAATAAAATAAAATGACTTGGTTGCATTGATGTTAACTACATCATTGACTCTTAGTATACAAACATATTACAGATTATATATAAATAGAGGCCCAGTGGGCGAAATTCATGCTTTTGAGTTGGGGTGGGTCTCTCAGCCTGGCCTGGGCCCTCTTACAGTCTGAGAGCCCTCAGGGGATGTCTGACTGACAGCTTAGGCCCTCTCCCCGCAAGTGTGTGCTTGAGAGAAGAGAGTATCTGAAAACTTTTAAAGCTACAAATTTGGGAATTACTACAGAGAGATGAAATTTTTAGAAAACAATACCAAAGATGTGAGAAGGGCACATTAGGCAGTGTTGCTGTAATGATTTGTCATATGGTTTTCTCTTCTGTGTACTCACATTCAGTAAATGCTATGAACTGTCAGTTACCTGGGGGGCAGTTATACGTGGGCTGGGATAATGTTCGTCTTCACCTGTCTCCCACAGGTAAGTCAAGTAGACTCCTGGAAAAATCTCTCCACACTCTATTCTAATGTCCTATAATTGTCAGTCTCCTGCTTCAATTTGAAACTCTTTGAGATAGATTTTATCTTTTTCATCACTGTAGCTTCAGAACTTTGTAACGTGCCTGACAACCATTTAAAATTTAGTAAATGTTTATTATATGAATATTTAAAAAGTGAGCATGTTTAATAATTTAAGATTATTTGAGCAACTACTTCAGTTGATCAAGCAAAATAAACAACATATTCCCCCTTGAATATCTACTTTTCTTCTTTCTTGCCTAGAATTTTAAAAATTAAGGTCCTTCTATGAAGTCTCAGATATACTCCTTGGAAGTGTGCAGAAGCTCCAATATTTCATGTTTAACATTCAAATTTGTAACTTATCAAAATCAACAGAACTCTCCTTTGTTGATTTTTATAACTTAACAAAGGTTATCATATCATTCTTTTTCTCCCCAAATTAGATTCCATCATTAATCATTAAAATCAACTCTTTGCACCTCCCTTACACTGTCTTTTCTTCCAGTCTACTCCTGGTAAAACTCCAACCTTAATTAGGGACAATACTCACCCTATAACTGAATTCACCTAGAGGTAAATAGCCAACCATGGGGATGACTGGCTTAAAAGTTTAGATTGCTCATCTCAAATGGACACTGAAGACTGCAAATCAATCCTGCCAGTAATAGAGATACTTTCTCACTATGAGAGGGAATTTTCAGCTGAGAAAAATATACATCATAATTGTACTCCACCTTCCCTCCAATTATCCTGAAACCCAGAGAAGCAGCAAAAACCAACAGATTGAGGCTGTGCTTATGTCCTATAGGTAAGATATTTGCGTTTTTTTCCTTCCCTTCCCTGCCTCTCCTTTCAATGCCAGAGGAGCTGGGGCTTCATAGAGGAAAAGAGAGAGATGGGATCTGAGATCCAGAATAACTTCTCCACTACCTTCTCCAGGCCAACTGCTATGGGGGTTGTGGGAGGGGGAGAGTCATTCACATTCACTAATCACACAGGTACTTCCAAACCAAGCCCCCTGACCTGGATATGAGGCTATCCAATTAAAAAGGAATATGACTATGTCTTAAACACAAGAATAAGACTATAATGATAGTAAATGTGGCTGGAAAGTTAATTGGACACAGATACCATATCAAGGGGAGTGGGTTCACACAGCCCAGAAGAAAAGTATAATAATTAGGAAAACATAAAGTGGTTCCTGTTGAGACACCTCAGTTTACCAGTGACTCTGGTTAATTCTCATACTGCTCTGACCACTATTTAGTCTTTGGATAGCACACTAGATGTACTGTTCCTTTAATTACCCAGTCCAAGTATGGGAAAAATACAACTTTTTGCATCATTATATTTCTCTTAGATGAAAAAAAGTTTAAATAGAGATTAATCATTCCTTATTAATCATTATATTTTTTCTTAATCAGGAGAATTTTTAAAATCAATTTTGTCTACTTGTCCTGCCCAATAAATATTAGGTTGTTACTGTCTTAATTATTTCAAACTTTAAGTTTATTCATTAATGTATTCAGTCAAAATACTGAGTTACATCTGCATACTTGGTATTAAGAATCAGTAATAAGTTAAATAAACTTTGTCAAGAACTTATTGTCTAAAATGTGCTGAACATTTCCCATCCTTGATTTTATTGTTTTTAAAGTTGATACATTTTTAATATATCAATTTTAATGCATATTTTTTAAAAATAGAATTACTTTCAAAGAACTATAAAGAACTTTTGTCCAATATGTTTATAATGTTTAAAATAATTTCATATGAAATAATTTCATAAGAAAGTATGTCATCTTCCTTGGAGCATGGCACATACCTCTCCATCAAGCACACTTACTGAGGGAGATAATAGTCTTAGTTTTAATTTTCTCTATGTCTCTCTCTGTTTTTTTGTTTGTTTTATTAATCCTCACCCAAGGATATTTTTCCCCATTGATTTTTAAAAAGTGTAGAGGGGGCAGGGGCAGGAAGACACACACACACACACACACACACACAGAGAGAGAGAGAGAGAGAGAGAGAGAGAGAGAGAGAGAGACATCTGTTGGTTGCCTCCCACATGAACCCCGACCAGGACCAGGATCAAGCCTGCAACCAAGGTACATACCCTTGACCATAATCAAACCTAAAACCCTTCAAACCTAAAACCCTTCAATCTGCTAGCTGAAACTCTAACCACTGAGTAAAACCAGCTAGGGCTAGTTCTACTTTTGGCCAGAGATAGACATACATGGAACTATAGAATCTTAAGTTCCAGGGCCTCTCATCTCAGTCCCCAAAGAGATCTTATCAATATATTCATATGATTATATATTAGTATTTAATTTTTTTAAAAAAAATATACATTTTATTGATTTTTTACAGAGAGGAAGGGAGAGAGATAGTTAGAAACATCGATGAGAGAGAAATATCGATCAGCTGCCTCCTGCACACCCCCTACTGGAAATATGCCCTCAACAATGGTACATGCCTGTGACTGGAATCAAACCTGGGACCTTTCAGTCTATAGGCCTACACTCTATCCACTGAGCCAAACTGGTTTTGGCAATATTTAATTTTTTTTTTAATTATAAATTTTAGGTAAGACCCCTTTCCATTATGACTTTTCTTCACAATACTTTTCCTTATTTGGTATTTCACTGTAGGAGACTCAGGCATCACAGCAAGGAAAATCGACTTTGAGACCTACAATTTGAAAAAACAATTGATTAGAAAGTTCAAATAAATTAAATAAGAAAATGCAAACTCCTGAATTGAAAATACATGTGGATATTAAATTTATTAGTAAAGACCTGAGCAAAAATGTAGATAAAATTAATGGAATGCAAAACAAAAGTAATAATTAATTGAAATAATTCTGACACTGAGGAGCTAATTGTAATGAAAAATTATCTCAAATCACAGCAAAAGCAGTAACTCATGTAAAAGAAGAGATAAATTTTGAATACAAGTAATTAATAGGCTTGTGCATTTTTTGATAATCCAATTAAGTGCCATGAATCATATAAACACATTAGGAAATGTTTAAATTTCTGGATGCTATGACATAACATGGAAAAGAATAAAGTAAAAATCACAACAGAGCACTAAAACTAGGACATCAGTGACAAATCAGCAAATGACTTTTCTCAATTGGAATATTTAAGAAAAGATTCTACAGAAGCAAACATAGAGTTCCCTGAACTCCTGCATCCTAAAAAGTCAAAGACACTTGGAGTAGTTTTCTCAAATTTAATCACATTTCTAAAATATACTGCAATTTACAAGTAATGAGGAACTGTTAGAAATTGTAAATAATTGTAAAAAAATCTCCTAAACTCTTCTAAAGAAAACATTGAACTAAATACAAATTTGTTTTCATATGAGGCATTCAGAGAATCATCAGCCAAAAATTTATAGGAAAAATATGATAGAAATATGTAAGGGATTAATAAAAATATATTCTTTTTCTGAATTTTATGTTTGTCATGTTTCCTAGCTTTCAGTCTTAATCTGTTGCTATCTATCTTCCCAATCTAACTATTCATTTTATTACTGGTTTTGCATTTGTAATTTTCCATTCCTTTTTATAAAGTGTTCACTCACCCCTGAATTGATAAATGCTTCAGTGCTCACAAAACTGGATCTGCATTTGCCTTTGCCTATTTTTCAGGCTTAGCCAAGCATATTGAAAACAAGGAGAATGCCGTGAGAATATATAAATCTACAGAGGACACTTTTGCTTTCAACTGTATGAGATGTTTTCAAACTGGAGATTTCACAAAACAACACTGACTGAACCCAAAATGGGTTTACTTATGGCCATTTCTTAAAAAATATAAAAGATTTGTCTTTGCAAAAATGATGTAAAACATAAATGGCTCTCTTTTAAATGACTTTATAATAATGTGCAGGAAATACAGATGTGTTCAAATGTTCTAAAATACCTATGCTTGCTGTGCTAGGCACTTTTATGTTCCTTCCATAATAATGCTCAACAACCCTCCTTAATCTCTTCCTAAAGGGAAGGCTTGGGGAAAATATAATAAATATAATTATTGATTGCATGTGTCTTAGTTCTTTAGGGGCCCTATAATAAAAATAAGATAGTTTAGATGGCCTAAAGAGTAAATATTACCTAGCTGGTGTGGCTCAGTGGTTGAGCGTTAATCTATGAACCAGGAGGTCACAGTCCAATTCCCCATCAGAGCCTATGCCTAGGTTGCTGCTCAGTCCCCAGTAGAGGGCCTGCAGGAAGCAGCTGATCAATGATTCTCATCATTGATATTTCCTTCTCTCTTCTCTCTTCTCTCTTCTCTCTTCTCTCTCTCTCTCTCTCTCTCTCTCTCTCTCTCTCTCTCTCTCTCTCTCTTTATCTTAATGAAGCATGAAAAGGTCACATTCAAGGAGCTGGCAAATTCAGTTTCTGATTAGGGCCCTGAATTTTGGTAGATTCTCAGTAGAAAGAGTGAGAGAACTGTCTGGTGTCTTTTAAGGGCACTAATCTATTCACCAGGTCACTACCCTTATGATCTAATCACTTACAAAGGCCTCTACTTCCCAATACTATCATACATGAATTCTGGGAGAAACACAAACATTCAATTCATAACATTCTATCTAATAAAAGAATAATGATCGCACCTCCACTAGACCCACAAGCCACACCCACCAGCCATGCCCACCAGCCAATCAGAGTGAGTATGCAAATTAACCCAATCAAGATGGCTACAGCCACAAAGAGAGCAGGAGGGAGGCTTGGGTTACCCCTAGCAATAGAAGAAGCCAAGCTTTCTGTACACCCTGGCTGGCCAGGCCTCCACTTAAGGCAACAAAGTTTCAATGGATGCTGGTTTAGAGTAAGCAGAAGGCTTGGCTCCACTCCAGGCTACAAAGTTTCAGTTGTAGAAGATAAATAAATCCCAGATACCAGGGCCTCTGCTTGGGTTGCTGGGGGGGCATGGCCAGCCTGCAAACCACCACCAGCCCTTTGCCCAGGCCAACCAACCCATGCCCCAAGGGAACACCCACCCTGATCCAGGACACCTTTCAGGGCAAACCAGCTGGCCCCCACCCATGCAGAAGCCTCTATCCTATCTAATAAAAGAGTAATATGCAGATTGACCATCACTTCAACATACAAGATGATTGCCCCCATGTGGTCACAAAATCCTGCTCCCATGTGGACACAAGATGGCCACCACAAGATGGCCAGCAGGGGAGGGTAATTGTCAGGGACCAGTCCTGCAAGGGAGGGCATTGAGGGTGACCAGGCTAGCAAAGGAGGGAGGTTGGGGGTGACTGGGCCTGCAGGAGAGGGACATTATGGATGATAAGACATGTAGGGAAGGGAAGTTGAGGGGAACCCAGGCCTGCAGGAGAAGGCAGTTAGGGGTGACCAGGTTTGCAGGGAGGGCAGTTAGGGGTGACCAGGCCCAGAGGGGAGGAAATTTAGGGACAAACAGGCTGGCAGGGGAGCAGTTAGGCATCAATCAGGCTGGCAGGCAGAAGTGGTTAGGGGCAATCAGGAAGGCAGGAAGGTGAGCAGTTGGGAGCCAGCAGTTTTAGATTGTGAGAGGGATATCCCACTGTCCATTTAGGCCCGATCCTACTTGGATAGTGCCTAAACGGGCAGTGGGATATCCCTCAAGGGGTCCCAGATTGGAGAGGGAGCAGGCTGGGCTGAAGGACAACCTTCCCTTATGCACAAATTTTGTGCACTGGGCCTCTATTATCATAATAAATGAAATAAATAGTCTTATGATAAAGCATAGTGGAAGAAAGGAATGCTATTTTTGGAAAAGAAGTGAGAAAACCTCCCTGAGAATGAGAATTAAATATTATACCTTAATGATGAGAAGGCAGTAATGAACAACAACAAAAAAAATCCCAGGAAGAAAGTCATGTATGGGAAAGAGCAACTACAAAGTCTGTAATGATATTTGAATGTTTTAAGTGTTATGTCTACTTCTTGATATACTAGTACTTACCTCCTCTTTTCTTGTTTGGTTTTAATTTACTGACTTTTATAATATTCCCTCTGTCTCTTATATTATTCTTCATGAAAGGTGGATTAAATAATACCTAGTGTGCATTGTTTTGCCCACCATCTACACTTCAATTAATAAGTCTCAAAAGACCTCTCGAATCCTGTTTAGTATGGGTTTCCATGCAACTCGAATTAATTATGAAAAAAACAACATATGATGAGACCTGACAACTAATTGCATCACCAGCAAAGGAACAGTCCTTGTTAGGGTTGTAACAAGTAAATCATGACCTTAGCACTTTTTGAGGAAATTTTACACTTGACAGCTTGCTAGCACAGCTCTTAGGAAAGTAGTGCAGCAATTCATCTCTTTCATAATTGATAATATATCCCATGAAATGATTGCATTTAAGGGCAGACAAAAAGGATACCATTTGAAAAGATGTAATGAATTTGAAAAACCAAAGAAATTTAAAATAGAAAAGCTCACTATAAGAATAATAGTCTGTATAAACTCTATTAATATGAGCTTCATATTGGTCATAGGCTACTGAGTAAGATCTCAGGAGTCAGTGAAAGTTAAAAGTCCCTGTTCTTTCCCTTACTAGCTCTTTAACCTTGAATAACCATTCAAACTATACTTCAGTTTCTCAACAAATGAGAGAGTAAAAAAATATTTACTTCACAGGTTTATTATAAACAAGTAACAAAGAGTTTTGCAAATAACTATTAATATGTCTTTGATTTTTAAAAATATTAAATTTCCTGATTTTTAACAACTTTCAGACAACTCCAATAAGTGAAAATACATGACCTGATATTCATTTGGTAAAAGTGTTGCCTAATTTAGGTCATAATCTTAACTATTATTCCTTTCCTTTCTTGTGGTTTTATTTAAAGGTTTAGAGTAAGCCAAAATACAATGCAGTCAATCTTAAATAAATTTCAGTAAACTGAGCTAACAGAAATATACCCTCTTATTATAATGCTATACCTGTGGTAATTCATAGTGAAATAAATATATACCAGATGAACCTTCTATTATCCTGGGCCTTTGTAGCATCTAACCTCCTCTCATTAATGATCTAGTCCTCCACCATACCTTAAGTCTCTCAACCCCAAATCATATTTTAGACCCTGTCATTATCAGCAACTGCAAGAGCATCCCATCCTCTAGTCACCATCAATTTATATTCCAGAGCTTTTCCCTTTGTTCTGATGCTAACAAATCCTTAGATCTCACCAGTTTATAGGTTTTGTAGACTTGCTTTTTCACTCTCTCTCACCTTCTTCACTTTCTTACTTATTTCCTTTGAAGCTTCAAGAGCCCAATTATCATAAATGTTTTCTTGCATTCATCTTCAACTCTCTTGTCCCTCCCTACCTTTGTCCTTGTTTGGTTAAACCTCAACTTTGATAAATTAAGTCTACCCACTTTGCATTTGAGCCCAAAACTGTGCAGTTAAGTGTGACCAAAGGAAACACACTAATAACTGGCTGTCCTTATTAAATTCAGGATCCTACCAATTCAGTCTTTAAAATCTCTGACAATCACACAATGTTTTACTAGTTCATTTGGACTCATAAATGGTATCTCCTCTCTCTTTAAATCTTCAATATCTTCTTCCCCATCTTCATCTCTTCTAATGACTTAGCTTTCTGCTTCATTGAGAAAATGAAACAGAGTACAACCTCCACAAACCCTATAGCATTTGTATTCAATTGTGCTGATGTAATCTGTTTTCTCCTGACAGTATGAATGCCCTCTCAGTGTACTTGATTCTATCCTCTTCTAATTATAAAAGGATTATACTTCAGCAATTATTTCCTCTTTCAAGTAGATTATTTTCTCCCACTACTACTGGATATTTCACATCAGAATACACACTCAATTGTATTTATATCACTTAAAAAATCTATTGGCTTCATTATTTCCTCCAGCTATCACACACCTCTTCTGTCCATAACAGTAAAATATCACACACACAAAAAATATGTCTTAAGTAGCTTGTGATTTTCTCTCATTCTCTTTTGAAAAATTCCAGATGGGCTTTCACAAACTGGTATTGTCTTGATCACCATGAATCCAAAAGTCAATTATAAAGTTTCTTCTCATTTTGGAATCCTCTCCTCTTTAAACCTTTCTTACTTGGTTTCAGAACACAAAAATCTCATGGTTTATTTCTTAACTTATTCGATTTCTACTTTGTATTTCCTCATTTTCCCAGAGACACAAAACAATCTTTATAAGGAAAATGTAAATAAGTTTAACTAAACATTTATAAATCATATCATGTAGGAGGAAATAATTAACATATTTCTGAATTAAATATTAAAGTATTAAGTATAAATTAATTAAATAGAAATAAACTGCAATCTCTTTTAGGCCTACAATTAAATTGCATTTCTCTACTTGTTAGCTTGACTTTATTCTATATGCTTTATTTGTGGGAAATAATTGCAAATTTTACATGTGAAATATAATAATTAAAAGAATTACATTGCTTTAACTGGACTTCTGGCATAAGTGAAATGAATTACACCAGGGAGAATTAAGCCACAAGTTGAGCAGGCTTAACCTCAGGACTCTATGCCCAAATGTACTTCCAAAGATAAGTAAAAACAAGGACTTTTTCTATTGGTGTTTTAGTCACAATTACATACAGTGGTACCTCGAGATACGAGTGCCCTAACATACGCGATTTTTGAGATATGAGCCGTCGAGCGAGTGATTTTTGCTTTGAAATACAAGCAACAGTTGAGATATGAGTAATCACGTGGATCGGTCAGCTGCACACCACCCACCAGTTTACTGTGACTCGAGCGTCTCATAGTTTCCCACGCCTCAAGGTTACAGAATGAATTATACTCGTATCTCGAGGTACCACTGTATTCTATTTTCTTCTAAACTATTAAATATTATGTTTCTAATCATCTCTCTTGTTTGAATAGACCAAATAGCATCATTTGTGTGCTAGTTCCTAATATATAAGATAAGGTCCATGTAGACAGTCACTTAGGTCACATTAGGTGGGTTACAGAAACATATTTGGGAAATTTAGTTAATAAATTTAAATGCAAAATCAAAGGCCACATCTAACATGAAGTTCACTAAGGATAGCAATGTTGTTGACTATTATCCTCATTATTATGGAAATTAATTGAATTCACATTTGGTAGACAAATTATATAATTTTCAGTTC
>PVJN01031751.1:0-24634 GCA_004026805.1 Lasiurus borealis | reverse complement strand
GCCAAGAGCCCAAATTAGGGAAGAATTTGTTGACAGCTCATAAGAGGACACTCTGAAAGACTGATTGAAGGTCACTGCCAACCTTCGACAATAGACATATATACAACCCAGAGAAAGAGTATGTGCGAATATATACGTGTAAATGTATATATGTTGCTGCGTGTTACTAAAATAAATGTGTTTCTCACAGTCTTTGCCACGGATGAAATGATCAAAACCAGCTGCTCCCCGCAGTTCTTCACTGGAAGGAGTAGTGGGGTGGAGCTAGTGGTGGTTCAGGAGAAGCTGCAGGCACACTTCAGCATCAGGCTGGCTCGCCACTTCTCTGGAAACGGTTAACATGCCTGGCTCCCACTACCCATCATGTGAATGTGACGCGCCTCTGAGCGGTTCTGTAGATGACAGGTATTTACTTTACCCCCAACTCTGGGCAGCACGGGGGTCACATCACAGGGGAAGGCAGCTTGCTTCTGAGCTCGGTCATTTGCATTTCTCCTGATTCCAGGCTAGACCCTGTTGCAAGCCTCCACCATAATCTATTTAAAAACAGTTCAAACATTTTACTTTGTTTTGGTTGAGTTTACTCTAATGTGGTTTCTGCAGAGCTCTCTCTTTTATGGTAATCAAATGTTCTGCCAACATTTCTCCTGCTATGTGCACCAGCTAAGGAAACCAGATGCTTGGGCTGGTCTTTTCAATGCGTCTGAGTGTTGTTTTTGTTTAGAATTTCAGAGGTTTGGCGAAAGAGTGTTGTTTTATAAATCTGACCCTCGATGCACCCCATTTCCCAACCTACTAATAGTCCTGGCTACTGCTCTCATCTTGATTTGAAATTGCTCCCCCTCACCATCCAGATTAGCATGTGAAAAGACAAGCTCATTTAACTCATCTTGTTTGATTTTGCTTAATTTTCCTCTTCATCATTTATTCTATTTTGTAGGTTAAAGAGGATGGGGAGAGAAGAGCTGAACAGCTAACCCAGAACCACACCCTGCATTGTCTCTCAACCAATCACAGACCCAAGAGGGACTATTCTTTGATGTGTGGGGTGTATTTCCCCCTCTCACACCATCAGTGTGGGAAGGAAGCAGGCCAGCTCTCGTGGGAGCGTTGGCTTATAAAGCAGACTGAAAGCATTTCAGAAAAGTAACTTGGCATTGAATCAAACTAGTAAGTGGAACTGTTTGTCTGTACGGATTGAAAAGAGACTTTTTAGGGCTTCGAGAGTTTGTGGGAAAGAGAAGAGGAGAGGGCTTAGGTGAACTCTGTCAGAGGGAGATTTCTAAAACATGCGGCAGAAGTCACCTAATAAGGAACAGTCCCTTGCAAATGGAGAGATGGAAAAAGATAACACCCCGGGAATTTTAGCCCTCTCCACCCTGGACCTACCATCTTGTTTAGTTCATACGATTCTCTGGTCTGAAGACAGGAGTGGGGAAACTAGGAATTAATGACCAGATTTAGTAATTGAAAAAACATAGGAGGATCAAGCGGTCCCCCAAGATTGGGCACTGGATACTGAGAGAATACAGATGGAAGCAGTGTTCATGGTTAATAGTGGCTGAGCCATGGAAAGCAGAGAGGGCAGAGGGCTAACCTTAGGCTGAACAAAATCAGTGGTGTGAGGGGTCCTCTCTTTAAGGATCATCAGTTTTGGCCCCAAGGCCTGGACATTTGAGGCTCTAAAAGATAAGAGAAGTGTAAAGGGAACCAAAGTTAAAAAAAAAAAAAAGACAACTGTTGATCTATTAAAGTTAGTGTAAGGCTATGAGACTAAACGAATTCAAACAAAAGGCGCCAGACATTGGTTTTTCAAGAACAATAGCTATAACTCACTCACACAAACTACTCATACAAACCCAAACTCTGAAATCCCCCGGGAAAAGTGTTCAGAGTCTTAGCATTTATTCCAGATGTTCAAAAGACTGTACTTTTCCATTATAAATGTGTGCTTTTGTGAAGTCCACTGACAAAGGGGTGAGCCATTTGAAATGGGTCCCATTCCACCATAAAGAGTAAGTGCTTCCGTTCCAACATGTGCCCATCAATGTGGGGAAGCGTGGCCAAGAGGAGAGTGGTGGGGACCGAGCTTTTGCCCTCTGGAAATGGGCTTAAGAAGAGACAGAGTGTTTTTGGCAGAACAGCAAGCAAAGGTGGAGAATAAAAATGGCAAATTCATTAAAGATGGTTCAATTTTTAGCCCAAATAAGACATCATACATCAACTACAGGTTTTAGCTCTACAAATTATTGACCGAGTTTGGATCTTGTTGTAATTTCCAAACCTACTTTTGAAAATCTATGTATGTTTTATTTTACTCATGGGCTCCAATGAATTTAACACAGGGAAAACTGTCCTGCTTGAGGAGAGATGATTAATTTTATCAGTAGCTATATCAAGAAAATCAGGATTCATAAATTTCCCAACAATTATGCATGTTTATTATAAGTAGTCAGAGATGCATATACAACATGGGTGAATGGATTGAAGATGTTAATATGTCATTTTCAGAGTTTTCTAGGATTTGGCTTCATGAAAAGAAATAGATAAACTGGATTTCAACTATTATGTCATTTAATTTTGTTTTTCCTTTTCTTTCTTTTCCATCTAAAAACATTCTGCTATTAATTCTCCTCTACTTTTAATGTTTAAGATGGGGTGCACCAACCTGAACACACACACACACACACACACACACACACACACACACACACACACTAGAGGCCCAGTGCACAAATTTGTGTGTGTGTGTGAGGTAGATGGGACCACAGGAAGTTGGCTGCTGGCTCTAAGAAGGGAGCTGGCCCTCCGCCCTCCCTGGGAAAAGGGCCATGTCCACCGCCACCCAACCCCTGTTCCCCATCCCAGCTCAGGGTCCAAAGGCCCCGCTGGGGTCCAGAGAGGAGACACCGCTGGGCCAGGCACAGAAGAAATGAACACTGAAGAAATGGACCCCACCACTGCACGATTCCCTACCTCCCCCGCTCCTCCTTCCCTTGCTGCTGTGCCCCCACCACGGTGGGTAGGCAGCGTCTGGGGAAGAGAGAGAACAGGAGCGAGACAAACCCTTGTGTTGAGGGCTGACTTCCAATCGATTGCAGTGAGGGAGCTGCTCTCTTATGTACGAAACCCCAACTCAGAAGCAGGTCGTCTACAAATGGTTTAGCACTGGGGGCTGGTGGGGACTAGCTGGCTGTGGGGAGGGACGACAGGTGGTTGACCAGCTATGGGAGGTTGGCTGTGGAAGCACACTGACCACCAGGGGGTAGCTTCTACATTGAGCATCTGCTCCCTGGTGGTTGTCATAGCGACTGGTCAACTGGTTGTTCCAGTTGTTCTAGTTATTAGGTCAAAATGGTAGCTTAGGCTTTTATATAGATAGATATGTTTGTGGGGAGACATGATCGGGAGCAGAGATTTTTAAAAGGCCAAGAGAGTCGAAGTGACACTCACAGAAGGGAAATTTAGGTCTCCACTCAAAATGACTTGTAGAAAGTAATGGGTCCCTAGCAACGTGGAAGTTTGTAAGGGAATAATTTCAAGAGCCTAGGCGCAATGTGATATGGAGGAAAGAGATTCAGGGACTGCTGAAATTTTGAAGCAGAGTGATGGTTTTAAAGTTCTAAGCTTAGGAAACTTAGTATCTTGAAATATAGATAGCACTGCCAACAAGGCCAACAAAAATGATTAGCTCTTTCTTTGCTTGGCCTTAGATGATGGCAGGACATTTATGCCAAAGTGTTGTGATAGACTGACTGGGAAAATGGCAGATGCATAAACACACCCAGCTGAGATCAATCAAGTCAGGCCCACATCATAAAACTCCCCAGTGCACTCATACACTCATAAGCAATAAAAATGGGTGAGTGCTTTAATCCATGAAGTTTTAAAGTGGTTTGTTACATAATTTTATTGTGACAATGGATAACTGGCACATATATCTTGGACAGAATTTGTCCTGGAAGTCATACCTACGGTTGATAGGAAAACACATCATTAGAGAAACCGCTGATTGGAAATGCTGGACGGAGGAGAATGAGAAGGAATGGTTATTGGGCAGGAAAAGAAGTAAGAACCTGTCAAGGAGTCATTCGAAAGGCTGAAGGTGATATATTATGTGAATGCATCTTTAGTCCTGATATAAACTCTCACAACACTAGAGAAAGTGGTGAGGACACACATTTGTAAAAGGATTTGTGTATAAGGGAGTTGTTTGTTTTTTTTTAAATACTCACTGGAGAATATTTTTCCATTTTTAGGAGAGAGAGGGAAAGACAGAGAGAAACATCAATGTGATAGAGACACATCAACTGGTTGCCTCCTGCATGAGTCCCAACCAGGACCTGTGCTGGGGAGGAGCCTGAAACCAAGGTACCTGCTCTTGACCGGAATTGAACCTGAAACCCTTTGGTCCACAGGCTGATGCTCTATCCACTGAGCCAAACCAGCCACAGCTATAGGGGAAATATTAAGTTTGACCCAAAACCATATAGGATGATGGACAGAAACCAGATTACAAAGTGTTGAGAAGAGAGGAAGAAGAGACAAGTCAAAGTCAACAAGACTTCCTATGTGTTTGAGAGGAAAGATGTGGTAGGGGCTCTTTCTAGAAGCAGAGGGATGCATGTGTTCTTAAACTCAGACAGGACAGACCAGACCGAAGAGAGTGATGGCTCAGGAGAGCAGGTAGGGATGCCGGGGCTATTAACAGCTTCTCTGTAACGACAATACCCTGAAGTCAACATTCAACCTGGGCCCTTTGCATTAATTCTGCGAAATTCTCTATGAGATTCTGTTACACATTCAAAGTTGGGAGCAGCCAAGAGCCAAAAATAACAGGGCTCTCATATTGTTTTACTCATGTTACAGATGAGTAACTTCAGATACCAAGTAGTTAAATAACTTGTCCAAAGTCAAACAGGAAGCCGGTTATTGAGTTGCTGAAAGACTCCAGCTCTGCAAATAAACTTCTAGTCCGCTAGCTTTTCACCAGGCGAGCTAGTTAGAAGTCAGATTAAGTTCATTTGTGTATGGATCCATTGAATTAGTGGGGGAAACGTATATGTCTTTCTTATGGGAGGTCCTAAAATATGAGAAGTTCCTTGCATCTGATGTGGTGTTTACTTTTCCCTATTTTTATTTTAATTTCACTTATTTTTGTTCTCTGTACACGCCTTTTACCTTCCACACAGACACTTTTGCCGTCTCTTTGTAGTTTAAGATAGCCCATGCTGTCTGAGTCACAGTAGCCAGCTTTTTTTTCTGACTCGCCTTGATGTTTTATAGGCCACAGAAAACACTTAAGGGCATTTCTTAGGTTCTAGGGCAGTAGTTCTCCACCTTTCTAAGGCCGAGAACCTTGCATACAGTTCCTCATGTGGTCGTGACCCCCAACCATGAAATGTTGCTACTGTGATGCATCGTGATGTAAATATCTGCATTTTCCGATGGTCTTAGGCGACTCCTGTGAAGGGGTCGTTCGACCTCCAAAGGGGCTGTGACCCACAGGTTGAGAACCACTGTTCTAGAATCTAAGATTCTTAACTTTTTTGCAGAAATCTCTTTGATCTGCTGGTGAGTCTAGGTACCGTGGTCGGCAAACTGGGGCTCGCAGCTCTGTTGACTCATGAGTTTGCCGACCACCGGCCTAAGACGTGAAAGGATGAGCTCCCCCTTTGCAAGACACATGCAGGTGAAAGGTTATAATTATGCTGATCACCTGGAGGCTCCCACTGTCTCCCCTAAGATCGCTGCTCCGCTTTGTTGATTAGCCCTCTCCTGGGCTGGTCCAAGGCAATTATCAACCGCCCCAGAGCGTTCCGACCTCCAGGTTCTCTACGGACTGAGAGCTCTTTTTCCTTTTCAGAAGGAGAGTTTTGTACTTCAGATGTACAGCCTGCTGATCAACCAGTCTGACACATGAAAAGGTAGCAGTTTTTTTTTTCTTCTATTTTTACTAGAGATTAAGGGAACTGATGAATATTAATGACCATATGTACTCACCTATGGAATAACATGGCGTATGAGATGCATTCCAGTTCCCAAGGCAAATCGGAGGCGTGAGAAAATGAGGAGAGTCAGAACGGCAGAAGAGGGAGGAGAGGGAAGCTAGGAATGAGAAGTGGACAGGAATTTGGCAAGAGGGGAAAAAGCAAGTAGGAAAAGGAGAAGCAATGTGAGGTGTAGAAAGCAAATGGAACGGAGAGGATCGCAAGGCACGGAGGAGGTATATTGATTTTTGCGTTTCAGAACACTGAAGAAGCTGCATTTCATATGTGAGTGGATGTATATATGTATATGTGTGTGTGCACATGCCGTTTTCGTTACATTAATAATTAAACTGATACGCGGAGGTTTAAACTCTACCATGAAGATACGAATTCAGTCAATTCCTTCCTGCAAATGTGAAACAAATCTGCCAATTTCTGTCCACGGGGGGAAACTGAGGCAGAAGAAACAAGGCCTCACTTAGGACCTGGGTGAAGCTGGCATGAGCCGGGCCCATTTCAAAATGGTGCCCACCTGCTTTTCCAATCAGGCCTGTCCCCACCCGAGGGGAAGGTCCCGTGTACTTGACATTTTCATAACTATTCACGGTGTGTTATTTTCAGTTGCAGTGGTTTCATGTATCTTAATGAGTATTTTCACGTATTTCCCTTGTGCCCCAAGAGAACACCATTGAGAGAAACCAACACCCCAAACCAGAAAGGCACAGAATTGTGTGAATAGACCTGCAAGACAGCTCCTGGCTTGTGTTCTGACCATTGGCTGCTGCAGCCTTCTGAAGCTCCCTCCACCTCCCCCCTCTCCCCCCACAACCTTACCACCCACTTCCCAGCCTTTCTTTGCCCCGGGCTGCCTGGTGCTCCTCCTGGACTGGGTCGCTTACACGGCTCCTGTGCCTTCCATCTCAGATCCGCCACAGCCAGGAGCCCCGGCCTCTCCTCTGGCTCCTTTCTTTGGGAACCCGTTTCAAAGGGCCCCCCGTGGCCACACGTGTGTTGCCAGTGTGTTTGTTGTTGGCCTTTGCCACCCCTCCCCGCACCCCTCTCCACCCCCACAATCGGCCGCTCTTTGCGCTTGTTAGTTGCAGTCCCCAGTCCAATTCTCCCCCAGGCCTCTGCGGCCTCTCCTCCCCGCCTTTCAAGCCCAGGTTGGAATCTTTTCATCACGCTGCCTTCCCCGCAAAGGTGCCTATTTTCTCTCTGCGGCTGCCCTGAGATTTATGGCCCCTGTCAGGCCTTCTCGCCTGGCCTCTGACAGCCCCTGCCTCTCCCAGTACCAGATTCATTGCCGCTCCTAAGGTCCTTTAAGATTTTAATGCGAAGTCTATAAATTCCGCTTCCTTCCCGCTTTAACCTTTCCGCAGACCTTCCCATTGTCTGACGGGACGTCCCCCCGGCTTTGATTTGCAGCTTGTTCCTGAACTCCGGGGTCAGCTGGAGGAGGACGGGGCTGGGGGGAGCCCGAGGAGGGGACCTGGGGAGACGGACGGGTAAATTTAGATTTCCATCAACTCCAACGGTTCTTTGGGGTTTGATAGGGATTGACATTTTCCTTCGAAGCTGAGGACTTGTGGCTTCTCATTAAAATAGTATCTGAGAGAAAGAAAAAGAAAGAGGGTTGGCTGAACAGAGACCCAACCTTCCCTGACCAATGCATCCGAGCTTACATTTTCCTCTCTGAGGTATCAGCTGGGGACGCTCCTCCATCTCCTTCGCACGTGGCACCGCTTAAATCGCCCCGGTTTTCCTCCCAGGCAGCCTGGTGCGGAGGAAACTTTTCGCACCTTAAGATAACAGAGCCCCCAGCCGAGGGAGAGGTGGAAATGGAAACCGGCTTGAAATTTCAGGGGAGAAGAGGTCAGAGAAAGAGAGAGAGCCCACCCACCCAGCAACGCGCGGTGAGTCCCCCGGAAGGAAGGATGCTGTGTGGATTCATTCTGCTTTGGGAGGTGTGAACAGCAGCATCGCCCGAGTTCCCTTTCCTCTCTCCTGCTCAGGGCGGCTGTCACGAGGGAGAGGCCGGCGAAGGAGAGGGAGTGAAGGAGAAGACAGCCGTCTATCTGGGTCCAACTCACTTTGGTGACATTGCTAGTTAGTCTTCTATTTGTTCAGGCTCATGGTAAAGGTCCAGGGAGACAGGTCACAGCCAGGGGAGTCTGGCTTCCCCAGGCCAGATGTGAGTGAAGTCCAGGCTTCAGTCATTTGCGGGTTCAGGGTCCCACCCCCAATCTGAAAGTAGAGGGTGCCCAACCTTTCGTCAGCTGAAATGGGTGCAAAGTGAAGAAGCGATTGCCATTGAGGTAGGAGGGAACATTTTTGAGTGCTCCGGACCCAAAAAGTCACCTGTCTCCTGACATTCCAAATGACACATACAACCGGAAGGAACACCAACACATGGCAAAAGCAGCGACACTCTTGCTTGTGGGTGTGCGCTGCAAAACAAATGCTGAGCACCATTATTTTTTGGGGGGGTGGGGTGGGGAGGTTTGTCTTCTTTTGTTGTTGTGAAAGTGAAAACACTCTCTGGATTCCGGATGATTAGTGAAAACACGTAGCACCAGTGTAGGTCTTTGGTAAAAGCCAAGTGGTGCTATGTGAGCTTTGGAAAAGCGGGGAGACCTGTCTTCGTCTGAAGCCCCCACTCTGTTCACCTTGAAGCCCAGTGGGCAGCATCTCTCTGGATAGTTGTCTTCTCCTCCTTCCCACGTGCACCAGAACAGAGCAAAAGGCGGTGGTGGTGGCAGCGGCCCCTCCGGGAAGGTGGCGACCGGTGGAAGCGTCCCTGGGTGTCTGCCTCCACAGCTGAATAAAAGCGGGCACGTTTCTCGCCCATCCTGCACCCTGTCTCCTCACCAGGAGAATGGGATGTCGTGAGGACTGAAGGAGTTGATGTTTGAAGCACTTCGAACTGGGCCTGGCGCAGAGCAAACCCCAGGTAAATGTTTGCTACCTGAGTTTTTAAAAGTTTTGCTTAAGGGGTCCAGGGTATGGAGGCGGCTGGCCTGACTCAGCCTTGCTGCCTGACTGGTCCTCTTCCCTCTAAAGCTTCTTTCCCAGCCTTCCTTTCGCTTCCCAGCTCCAGACGGTGTGGGAGTCCGCCTTTTCCTTCTGGCTCTTTTGTCTGCAGAGTGAGTCTTGTGTTATTCTGACCCTGAGTCTCTTCTTTCTCCTCCAAGTGAGCTCGAGAGAGTCCAGGGGGTAGGTTCTTCTCTGTGGGTCTCAGTTTCTCCCAGCTCATCCATTAGGTAGTCTGTTTAGAGAATTACACGGAAGAAAAACAAAAACAACGAATGGTTCAGCCCCACTTTTCCCACTCACTTTTAAAATATTGTCAAAGTTTAGCCCTGGCCAGTGTGGCTCAACTGGTTGGAGTGTTGTCCCGTTCACTAGCAGTGGTTCTCAACCTTCCTAAAGCCACGACCCTTTAATACAGTTCCTCATGTTGTGGTGACCCCCAACCATAAAATTATTCTCGTTGCCACTTCATAACTGTCATTTTGCTACTGTTAATGAATCATAATGTAAATATCTGTGTTTTCCGATGGTCTTAAGCTCTACAGCAGCGGTTCTCAACCTGTGGGTCATTGAGAAATGCATCCAAGCTTACATTTCTCACTCATTTATTCCACAGGTTGAGAACCGCTAGCAGAGATTCATTACTAGTAGTGACTAAAGGGTCTCGGGTTTGATTCCTGGTCAGAGTACATGGAGGAGACAGCTGATCTCTCTCTTTCTCTCTCTCCCTCCCTCCCTTTCTATCTCTAAAAATCAATAAAAAAATTTGTCAAAGTTGAATACAGCTGCTTTACTTTCCTGTTCAGTGTTGGCATATGATAATGGCATTTTGCCAACTAATTTATGGAAGGTGAGCCTGGAGGTGAATTATTTATTTTCCCCATGTAAAAGATTAGCTATTTGTACTTTCTAAGTTTAATGGATTTTTGTTGCAGTGTTTGGGTACCTTTAGATGGATTGAAAAGTTCTCTGACCTCTAATATCCATCACACGAAGCCATTTGCAAATCACATTTAAAGTCTGAATTTAAACCAATGGAGGCAAAGAAGTAAAGAGTTATAATATTGAGTCTGTGACCCAGGGGATTTTTTCTTCATTTATATTCTCGTGTTTCAAAAAGAATGCAGAGATGTAAGAACAGCGCCATCCCCATTTGCTCATTGAGCAAGCCAATACAGGACAGGTGTGTCCACATTCCCAGGCAGTTAACCACATCAAAGGTTGCATCCTCCCAGTGGGTTGGTGAAGAAGCTGGAAGGCTAGGGAACAGATGTACAAGATGCTGAATTTCCAGGGCACCAACTTCATTTCCCAAACACCAGCAGGTGAATATGCTCCTTAGATGGTCATAAGACCAGTTTTCTTTTAACGTGAAAGAAAGTTGGGTCGCCGAAACAGGTTTGGCTCAGTGGATAGAGCATTGGTCTGCGGACTGAAAGGTCCCAGGTTCAATTCTGGTCAAGGACATGTACCTTGGTTGTGGGCACATCCCCAGTGGGGGGCGTGCAGGAGCCAGCTGATGGATGTTTCTCTCTCATCGATGTTTCTAACTCTCTATCCCCCTCCATTCCGCTCTGTAAAAAAATCAATAAAAAATATATATATGAAAAAGAAAAAGAAAGAAAGGTGAGTCTATCTCTCTATCACCCTACCTTGAGTACCCAGTTACCAGTTTTGTAGTAAAACTAGGCCCAGTGCAAGAGTAGGCCTTCCTTCCCCGGCTGCTGGCACTGGCTTCCCTCTGGCATCCGGGACCCGGGCTTCCCTTGCAGCCCTGGCTTCGTCCAGAAGGATGGCTGGTCTAATTAGCATATTACACATTTCTTATTATAGACTAGAGGCCCGATGCACGACGATTCGTGCAAGAATAGGCCTTCCTTCCCCTGGCTGCCAGCACCGCCTTCGCTCTGGCCCAGAGCCGCCTTTCACCTTTGGTCTTGTAGTGTCAATTTGCATATTCTCTCTCTATTGGTTTGTGGGAGTTATGGTCAATTTGCATATTCCATCTTTGTTAGATAGGATGTTTTCAGTCCTTGCCTTCCCTTCTTCATCTGCCTAATTCTCTCTTTTTTTGACTTGGCAATTATTTCTCTTAATTTCCTCCATATTCTTCCACAGTTTCTTTTCTTTTATTAAAATTTCTTTATTGATTAAAGTGTTACATATGTGTCCTTATTCCCGCCTTAGCCCCCATCCTCCCCACTCATGCCCTCACCCCCCTGTTATCTGTGTCCATTGGTTAGGCCCATATGCATGCATACAAGTCCTTTGGTTGATCTCTTCCCCTTACCCCCACCCTCTTCTACCTTCCTGCCGAGGTTTGATGGTCTGATTGATGTTTCTCTGTCTCTGGAATTGTTTTTGTTCATCAGTTTATGTTGTTCATTCCATAAATGAGTGAGATCATATGACATTTATCTTTCTCTGACTGGCTTATTTCACTTGGCATAATGCTCTCCAGTTCCATCCATGTTGTTGCAAAAGGTAGGAATTCCTTCCTTTTTAGCACAGCGTAGTATGCCATTGTGTAGATGTACCACAGCTTTTTAATCCACTCACCTGCTAATGGGCACTTAGGCTGTTTCCACATCTTAGCTATGGTAAATTGTGCTGCTATGAATATAGGGGTTTATATATCCTTTCTGATCGGTGTTTCTAGCTTCTTGGGATATATTCCTGGAAGTGGAATCACTGGGTCAAATGAAAGTTCCATTTTTAGTTTTTTGAGGAAATTCCATACTGTTCTCCACAGTGGCTGCACCAACCTGCATTCCCAACAGCAGTGCACCAAGGTTCCTTTTTCTCTGCATCCTCGACAACATTTGTCATTTATTGATTTGTTGATAAAAGCCATTCTGTTAGGTTTGAGTTGGTACCGCATTGTCATTTTGATTTGCATCTCTCGGATAATTAGTGACTTCGAGCATGTTTTTATGTCTCTTGGCCTTCCTTCTGTCTTCTTTGGAAAAGTCTCTATTTAGGTCCATTGCCCATTTCTTGATTGGATTATTTATCTTCCTTTTGTTGAGTTGTATGAGTTCCCTGTAAATGTTGGAAATTAAACCCTTATCAGTGATAACATTGGCAAATACGTTCTCCCATATAGTGGGCTGTCTTGTTTTGTTGATGGTTTCTTTTGCTTTATAAAAGCTTTTTATTTTGATGTAGTCCCATTTGTTTATTTTCTCTTTAGCTTCCATTGCCCTAGGAGCAATATCAGTAAAGAAGTTCCTTCGGCATATGTTTGAGATTTTGCTGCCAGTGGATTCCTCTAGTGTTTTTATGGTTTCCCATTTTATGTTTAAGTTCCTTATCCATTTTGAGTTTATTTTTGTGTATGGTGTAAGTTGGTGGTCTAGTTTCATTTTTTTTGCATGTATCTGTCCAATTTTTCCAACACCATTTATTGAAGAGACTGTTTTGACTTCGTTGTATACTCTTGCCTCCTTTGTCAAATATTAATTGGGCATAGTGGTTTGGGTCGATATCTGGATTCTCTATTCTATTCCATTGATCTATATGTCTGTTCTTGTGCCAGTACCAGGCTGTTTTGAGAACAGTGACTTTGTAACACAGCTTGATATCTGGTATTGAGATCCCTCATTACTTTGTTCTTTCTCAGGATTGCTGTAGCTTTCAGGGTCTTTTTTTATTCCAGATGAATTTTTGGAGAGTTTGTTCTATGTCTGTGGAATATGCTGTTGGTATTTTAATGGGGATTGCACGGAATCTATAGATTGCTTTGGGTACAATGGACATTTTATGATGTTGATTCTACCAATCCTTGAATACAATATGTTCTTCTAACGGTTTATATTTTCCTCTACCTCTTGTTTCAGTGTCCTGTAGTTTTTTGCATATGGGTCTTTTATCTTTTTTGTTAGGTTTATTCCTAGGTATCTTATTTATTTATTTATTTATTTATTTATTTATTTATTTATTTATTTAGGTACAATGGTAAATGGATTGATTTTTTAGTCTCTCTGTAAGTTCACTATTGGTGTATAGAAATGCCATATATTTCTTGGCATTAATTTCGTACCCTGCTAATTTTGTATCTGGGATCTCAGTACCAGATATCATTTATTAAGTCTATTAGTTTTTTTGATGGAGTCTTTAGGTTTTTCTATATACAGTATCATGTCATCTGCAAATAAGGACAGTTTTACTTCTTCTTTTCCAATTTGGATGCCTTTTATTTCTTCTTCTTTTCTGATCGCAATAGCTAGTACCTGCAGTACTATATCGAACAGGAGTGGTGAGAGTAGGCATCCCTGTCTTGTTCCTGTTCTTAGGGGAAATGGTTTTAGTTTTTGTTCATTGAGTGTGATGCTGGCTGTGGGTTTATCATATATGGCTTTTATGATGTTGAGGTCTGATCCTTTTATTCCTACCTTGCTGAGAGTTTTTATCAAAAAAGGGTGTTGGATTTTGTCAAATGCTTTTTCTGCATCAATTGATCTGACTGATTTTTCCCTCAATTTGTTTATGTGATATATCACATTTATTGATTTGTGGATATAACATATAAATCCTACTTGGTCATGGTATATGATCTTTCTGATGTACTGCTGGATCCGACTTGCTAGAATTTTGTTGAGGATTTTGGCATCTATGTTCATGAGGGATATTGGTCATAATTCTCTTTCATTGTGTTGTCTTTATCTGGTTTTGGTATTGGGGTGATGCTGGCTTCATAGAATGAGTTTGGAAGTGTTCCTTCCTCTTGAATTTTTTGAAATAGTCTGGGAAGAACAGGTTTTAGTTCTTCCTTGAATGTTTGGTATAACACTCCTGTGAAGCCATCTGGGCCTGGGATTTTGTTTGCTGAAAGCTTTTTGATGACTACTTCAATTTTTTCCCATAGTTATTAACCTATTCAGATTTTTAGAATCTTCCTGATTGAGTTTTGGAAGGTTATATTTTTCTAGGTTATATTTTTCTAGGAATATGTTCATTTTCTCCAGGTTGTCCAGTTTGTTGAAATAGAGCTGTTCATAGTATTTTGTAACAATCCTTTGTATTTCGGTGGGGTCTGTTGTTATTTTGCCTCTATCATTTCTGATATTATTTATTTCAGTCCTCTCTCTCTCTTTTCTTCTTGTTTATCTTTTCAAAGAACCAGCTCTTGGTTTCATTGATATTTTGTATTTTTTTTGTGTGTGTCTCTATGTCATTTATTTCTGCTCTAATCTTTATTATATCCTTCCTTCTGCTCACTCTGGGCTTTTCTTGTTGCTTTCTTTCTAATTCTTCAAGTTGTAGCATTAGAGGATTTAATACCATTTTTTTCTTGTTTTTTGAGGTAGGCCTGAAGAACTATAAACTTCCCTCTTAGGACTGCTTTCATTGTGTCCCATAGGTTTTGGATTGTTGTGTTTTTATTGTCATTAGTTTCCAGAATGTTTTTAATTTCTTCCTTGATCTCATTGATAACTCGATCAATATTTAATAACGTGCTATTCAGCTTCCAAGAGTTTGAGTGTTTTGGATTGTTTTTATTGTAGTTTATTTTTAATAGTATGCCATTGTGGTTTGAAAAGATGCTTGGTATGATTTCAATCTTCTTGAGTTTGGGTAGACTTTGCTGGTGACCCAATATGTAGTCTATTTTTGAAAATGTCCCATGTGCACTTGAGAAGATCGTATATTCTGCAGCTTTGGGATGAAATATCTGAAGATGTCAATTAATTCCATCTGATCTAGTGAGTCATTTAGGATTGTTATTTCTTTGCTGATTTTTTTTGTCTAGAGGATTTATCCAGTGATGTCAGTAATGTATTAAAGTCCCCCACTATGCTTATATATTATTGTCCTCTCTCTTGATATCTTCCAGGAGATTTTTTATGTATTTGGGTGCTCCTGCCTTGGGTGCTTATATGTTTACCAGGGTTATATCCTCTTGTTGTATCAAGCCCTTTAGTACTATGAAGTGGCCTTCCTTATCTCTTGTTATGGCTTTCACTTTGAGATCTATTTTGTCAGATATAAGTATTGCTACCCCAGCTTTTATTTCATTTTCATTTGCCTGAAAGATATTTTTCCATCCCTTCACTTTCAGTCTGTGTGAGTCCCTTGTTCTGAGTTGGGTCTCTTGTAGACAGCATATATATGGGTCATTTTTTTTTAATCCATTCAGCCACTCAATGTCTTTTGATTTGAGCATTTAGTCCTTTTACATTTAAAGTTATTATTGAAAGGTACTTGTTTGTAGCCATTTTTATTTCTTGAGGCTGTGTTTCTTCTTACCCTTTTGTTTCTTCTTTTTACAGAATTCCCTTTAGCATTTCTTGCATTTCTGGTTTGGTAGTGATAAACTCCCTTAGTCTTTTTTTGTCTGTGAAGCTCCTGATTTCCCCTTCAATTTTGATTGATAGTCTTGCTGGATAGAATATTCTTGGATTGAGTCTCTTGCTTTGCATCACTTTGTATATTTCCTTCCATTCCATTCTAGCTTCATGTGTTTCTGTTGAGAAATCATTTGATAATCTGATGGAGGTAACTCTCTGTCTCTCTCTTGCAGCTTTTATGATTCACTCTATGTCAATAATATTTGCCATTGTAATTATGGTGAGTCTTGGTATGGGTCTTTTGGTATTCATCTTGCTTGGGACTCTTTGTACCTGAGTAACTTTTTTCTTCCCCATATCAGGGAAGTTTTCTGTCATTATTTCTTCAAATAAATTTTCTAATCCTTGCTACTCTTCTTGTCCTTCTGGCAGCCCTATTATACATATGTTATTTCATTTTGTATTGCCCCAAAACTCCCTTAGGTTCTCCTCCTGCTTTTTAATTTTTTTCTCCAGTTGCTGTTCAGATTAGGCTTGTTTCTGTACCTGATCTTCTAACTCGCTGATTCAGTCCTCTGCTTCTTCTAGTCTACTGTTGAAGTCTTCCATGGTGTTTTCGATTGTAGCTATATCATATTTAATTTCTTCCTGATTTTTGCATAGATTGTTGATTTTCTTGTCCATCCGGTGTATGAACTGTATGACTATTACTCTGAATTCTTTTTCTATCATGTTGCATGCTTCCATTTTGCTTATTTCCTTATTTGGCAATTTCTCCTTTTCTTTTCTCTGGGTATTGTTTCGTTGTCTCCCCATTCTGACTATCACCAGAAAATTCAGATGTTGAGAAGCAGGGGCCTGGACCGGGTGCAGTAGGAGTTTTGCACCGCCCAGGTGTCACTGAAGAGTTCTGATACCAAGACGTTCAGTTGCTATGGGTTGTTGGGAACCACGCTTGCCCTGGGTCAGAGTCACCGGTGCTTAGTGTGGTTTTGTGTGTGCACCTAGAATCAGGGAAGCTGCCTGTGCCACATTGAAACAGAGAACCCATTGGCATGTGCCAAAAATCAAAGTCCCCTATTGTGTGTCAGGAGTCAGAGGCTCCCTGTGTTCATGCCGAGAATCGAGTGTCAGAGTCTCTGTTTTTTTTGGTGCTACTTCACACTAAGAATCAGGTCCCTGTGTGTACACGCACCAATATTTGGTGTCACTGGCTCTTAGTGTGAATGTACTGGGAATCAGGGATCTCAGGCGCATGTAACGAGGAACGGAATCTAGTCATTGGTGGTCAATGCTGCCTCTTGTGTGAAGATCAGGGTCCCCGATCTTCCCAGTAGACTGGGTTGCTCAGTTGCACTGTGTTGATAGGTGGTCCACTTCTGCTCTGTGGTAAACAGTCTTCTGTGTGCACTTGCCATGAATCAAAGTCAGGTGGCACTTCCCCTGAGTGTGGGGTCTGGTCATGCGGGTGTGCACTGTGGAAAACAAACTCCCCATGTCCATGTACCCAGGTTCAAATTCAGTGCAGCCTTCCTGTGTGGGCATAGGGTCTGGTCATGGGGAACAAACTCGCCGAGACCACACATCCAGGTTCAAATTCACCACAGCCTCTCTGCTAAGGTACAGGGTCTGGTTATGGGAAATTAACTCCCAGGTTTGCACCCTCAGGCTCAAACTCAGTGCTGTCTCCCTGCATGGGATTAGGATCTGGTCGCAGAAAACAATCTCCCCAAGGTCGTGCAGCTATGTTCACATTCAGGACTGCCTTCCTGGCTGGATGTGGAGGCAAGTTGCGGGAAAAATTCCTGGAGTTTGCAAGACTGGGCTCTAGTTTAGCGCTGTCTCCCTGCCCTGTGTGGGCCTGGCATCTGGTCACAGAAGTCCAGTTCCCTAGAGATGAGCAGCTAGGTTCAAATTCCGCTCAGTCTCCCTTCTAGGCACGGAGACTTCGCGGGAAACAAACTTCCCATGTCTGACAACAAGGCTCAAAGTCAGAAAGAGTTGCCACTGCTTTGTGTGTGCAGTGGGTCGTAGTTTCTATGTTGCTGCCATACAGGCAGCAGGGGAGGGGATTGGCTTTGTGACTCACAGAGATCTGTGGCTGGGTGCCTGGAGTCCTCGTGTCCCTGGTTCTGCAGCTGTGGTGGCAGGTCTTCTACCAGGGTGGCTGTAGGATCCTGATTTGCTTCTGCGACCAGACTCCAGAGTTTCTTAATGTAAAACAAATGCAAGTACCTATCCTCATTGCCTGCCACTTGTATACAAAATTTGAAAAGCCTCTCACACTGTTTTTCTGCGCCTTACGTTTTTCAAAGCTTAGCAATATATCTTGGCAATCTTATTGTTAAAGTACCCAGAAATCTTCCTCCTACAAAATTTATTCATGGCTGCATAGTATTCAAATTCAACACTGTGTCAAGGTTTATTCGATGGGCTCCCTATTCATGGACACTGGGTTTGTTTTCCTTTTTTCTTTTCAAACCTCTGAAGTGAAATGCCTTAGACCTGTTGCATAGCTCATGGGTGAGAGTTCATGTGCAGGATAAATTCTCCAGGGTGACCTGTTGGATTGACAGGCATTTGTGTTTGTAATTTTAAAAGCTATGTCCAGATTGCCTCTGGAGTTGTTCTGCTGCTTATATGCCCAATGTGAGACTGGGTTCTCTAATTGCATGTGAGAGAGAGGTGAGGCCTACATTGTCGGAAAGGTGTGATAGTATTTAAATAAGAGGGGTGGGGTGAGAGAGGCCTTTACTTTTTTATTTTTAGTTTTTTTTTTATTGTCTAAAGTTTTACATATGTCTTCTTTCCCCCCCCAATTGACCTCCCTCCCCAGCCATTCCCACCTGGATAAGCCCCCACCACCCCAGGGTCTCTGTCCATTGGTTATGCTCATATGCATGCATACAAATCCTTTGGTTGCTCTCTAACCTCCCCCCGCCTCACCTCACCCCTACCATTTATCTTTGGATCTATTCTTGTTCATCAAATTATGTTGATCATTATATCCCACACATGAGTGAGATCATGTGATATTTACCTTGAGAGAGGACTTTCTTGGTTCCCAGGGTATGAATAAGAAGCAACAGTGACTCTAGATAGTAATACTAACAGTTATTATTTATATGTGTTTGCACTAAGTGCTTTATCATATTCACTCAGGTCACACATGGCTCCTTTTAACTTGATCTTCTTTTCTTTCTTTCTTTTTAAAAAAACAAGTATTGAGTATTTACTAAGTGCCAGACACTCTGCAAGTGTTGGCTGATGTAATTTTTGTTGACAGAGGTCCTGCCAAATGTCAATAGAGAGGGAGTTTTGGGGACAAGCTCCTGCACCCCAACCAAGATTCTACAGAACAGACACAGCGATCCTGTTTCAGGTGCTGTGTAATGTCTCCCTAAGGATGTTTGCCTTGGAAGCTGAAACCGGAGGCAAAGTGTGTGGCTGGCTCAAGTGCTGTGCACCAAACATCCCAGTCGTTGCTTTACTACACATGTGTACTGATGCTCGGCTGTGGTACAAGTCTGCTTAAGATTATAGCTCCGGGGAGGAAACCAAGATGGTGGCATAGGTGAACACGTAAACTGCTGCCTCATACAACAATTTCAAAACTACAGCTAAAAGACAGAATGGACATAATCCAGAACCACAGGAAAGCTGGCTGAGTGGAAATTCTACAACTAGAATGAAAAAGAGGGGCTCACGGAGACTCAGAGGAGCTGCAAAAAGCTGAGGTACAGAGACATGCACGTGGAGAGGACGGGTGGTGGAGTGCCTGGATGGCTTCCTCTAGCAGGAGGGAGATGAAAACTCCTGATTGCCCTGAGCCTCAATTTCAACTGCATTGAACCCCAGTTCCGGGCAAGACTCATATGGGGGGAGTCTGGACTGTCGAAAAAAGGAAGGAGTGAACAGAAACTCAGGGGAGCCACAAAAGGTAGAGGTCTGGAGACACATGTGCCAGTGTGCACAGTGAGGACTGACTGCTGATTATGCTGCTGCTTTCTCTAACAGGAGAAAGACTGAACCTCTCAACTGCACTGAACTCCACTTCTGACTGCACTGAACCCCAGTTTTGGGCGAGATCCCAGGAGCCCAGACTCATACAGGTCCCTGCTGCACACGAAAACTAAGGGGAGACACAGAAGGCAGAGGTCTGGAGGCATGTGAGTGTGAGTGCACACAGAGAAGGCTGCAGTAATTACCAAGGGACACTGAGACCCAGGGGCTGCAGAGGGCAGGCTATGCTTAACCCTGAGACTCTACCCCATCCAAGCCCAGCACAGAGGCTTTTGCAATTTTGCAAGTCTTGTATCATAAGGCTGTCTCCAGCACAAAATTCTCCTGATGTAGACACAGCTGATCCTCACAACCAATTGGCTTGGAGGTCAATTCCCCTCAGTGATACCAACAACAATCAAGACTTAACAACAATAAGGCTGTACACACAGTCCACAAAGGGGTGCACCAAGAGTGTCCATCTAAGGTAACTGGGGAGACAGAGCTACTGGAGCCATATAGGACAGTAGCTATAGGACTAGCACACAGAGCTATTCTACCAACTCAGGGAAGCAATGAAAACATGGAGACAAAGAAACAAATCACAAACGAAAAACATGGAGGAAAACAAACGACTGGATATAGTTACACAAACACAACAGTTATAAGGTTGTGGGTTTTTTTCCCCTAGAAAAGATGGATAAACTTAGGGAGATCCAAGAGGAGATAAAAAAGGACCAACTAAAAATTAAACACACACTGACTGCTGTTAGGCCTCTGTATATTTTTTTTTTAATTTCAGACTAGAGAATCGCAAGAATCAAGTCAAAGATTTGAAATACAAAGAAGCAAAAAACACTCAACCGTAAAAGCAAAAAGAAAAAAGAATCCAAAAATGTGAAGATAGTGTAAGGAGCCTCTGGGACAACCTCAAGCATACCAACATCCGAATTATGGGGATGCCAGAAGAAGAGAGAGCAAGATACTGAAAACCCATTTGAAGAAATAATGACTGAAAACTTCCCCCACCTGGTGAAAGAAATAGACTTATAAGTCCAGGAAATGCACAGAACCCAAAATGAAAAGAATTCAAAGAGGACCACATCAAGACACATCATAATTAAAATGCAAGAGCAAAAGACAAAGAGAATATTAAAAGCAGCAAGAGAAAAACAGTTCATTACCTACAAGGGAGCATATGATTGTCAGTTGATTTCTCAACAGAAGTTATGCAGGCCAGCAGGAATGGCAAGAAATACTCAAAGTGATGAATAGCAAGAACCTACAACTAAGATTACTCTACCCAGCAAAGCTATCATTCAGAATTGAAGGACAGATAAAGAGCTTCACAGATAAAAAGCTAAAGGAGTTCATCAACACCAAACCAGTATTATATGAAATGCTGAAAGGTATTCTTTAAGAAGAGAAAGAAAAAGAAAAAGGTAAAGATAAAAATTATGAACAACAAATACATATCAACAAGTGAATCTAAAAATCAAGTGAATTAAAAATCTGATTAACAGAAAAAAATGGTGAATATAATAGAATCGGGGACATAAAAAGAGAGTGGACTGACAATTCTCAGGGGGGAAGGGGTGAGGGGGAGGTGCCTGGACAAAAATCATACACCTATGGATGAGGACAGTGGGGGGGGGGGTTAAGGGCAGATGATGGGGTGGCAATCAGGTGGAGGGGAGCTATGTGGGGGGAAAAAGAGGAATAATTGTAATAATCTGAACAATTAAGATTTATTAAATTAAAAAAAAAAAGATTACAGTTCGGGCCCTAACCAGCTTGGCTCATTGGATAGAGTGTCTGCCTGCAGAGTGAAGAGTCACAGGTTCGATTCTGGTCAAGGGCATGTACCTTGGTTGTGGGCACATCCACCAGTAAGGAATGTGCAGGAGGCAGCTGATTGATGTTGCTCTCTCATCGATGTTTCTAACTCTCTATCCCTCTCCCCTCCTCTCTGTAAAAAAAAAATCAATATAATACATTAAAAAAAGATTACAGTTCTGTCTTGAAGGAGTTGGAAAGGAGGGAGGAAGAATTTGATTGTGTGTGTGTGTGTGTGTGTGTGTGTGTGTGTGTGTGTGTTCTACCAAACTAAGAAACAAATCACTTCAACTACATATCAGATGTAATCAATAACTGGCAGTTATTATTAGTACATGGAATGTATTTCTGCAGAGGAATACTGAGAAGGAAAAAAAATATGACTGCATAGAAATGGAAAATATTTTCAGACCTGCAGGCAAATACCAGTGTACTGGTGCTAAGCAGCAAAAATAAACCCAAAACACTGAGAGCCAATGCCTCCCGTTATTTTCTAGTTTTTCTCTCTTTTTTTTGCCCTAGATCATCTTCATGCTTACAGCAGTGAGTCTGCTGACTTCTCTCCTGCCTCTGACCCCCAAAAGCTGTCTCTTCACCTCACCTGGCCCACCTCCCTGGTTCCCGACCTCATCCCTTCACCTCAGCTGGCCCACCTCCCTGGTTCCTGACCCCATCCCTTCACCTCAGCTGGCTCACCTCCACGGTTTTGACCCCATGGTCTGTTACAGTGTTAGAAAGTAGTCAGTCTTTGCTCCTCTGCTAGTTACTCTTCCGCCACATAATACCAGTGGTGTGGGCATGAACTTGAATAATGGAGGGGGTTTCGGGGTGGTTAGAGTGTTAGACATTTGGAAATGGATTTAGGTAGGTAAAGTGTTTGGGGTGTCAATGTTATTTGGAAAGAGAAAAATAGAGGATTTTCATAGGAAAAGGAATTAATAGTACTTGAAGACTGTTTCTAAGTCAGAAGCAGAGAACTGATTCTGACTCTGGAAGTCATGGTTAAATGCTGTTTCTGTCACGGTCCATTAGGTTCATATAAAGCACAGTCGTTATTGCAGATGGAGGGGCATTTAACAGAGGCACGTGGGTTCAGGTACTGTGTCTGGGCATGACTTGCCAGGGCTTCGAACCATTTGAGCCCTTCGGACAGGCCCTGGCTCTGCTCTGGGCCTCAGCTCCTACTTGGCACATTGACTGATTAGTAGACTGGCCAGGCCCCTGAGTGTGATCCCTGTTGTAGAGGAGGTTGTACCAGGAGAATCCAGACATGTCTCCTGGTTGAAAGCATTTCATCTTGTTGATGTTTTATAGGGCAGACTCTCAGTACTGTTTTGACAGCCACTGATGGGCGGCTCTCTGAATTTTTAGACCTATACTTTACACCCCATAAGAACAGATCCAAGGTCCCTTATTATTCTCAGGCCATATTCTCCCCTAAGACATCCCATCACACAATAATTTCAATTACTCGAGAATTACTTCATGCTCCAGCCCAGTTTTTTGTCTTGAGTTCCAGGCCTCATGGGTGCCTCAAAGACACACCATTTAACACATGTGACACTGAGCCCATGATGTCCCTACAAAGTCTGATCTGCTCCCAGGAATGGGCACTACTACCTAGATGTCCAGTGGCTCAAGTCAGAAAGATGGAAGTCATCTATGACCCTCTGTCATGTCCTCACATCCAATTCATTGCCGAGCCCTCCTGATTTGACCTCCTAAATGCCTCTTGAATCTTTTTGTCTCTATCTCTACCCTTATCCCTCTAGTCTAAGCTACCATCAACTCCCTCCTGAATTATCAAAATTGCCTTGTAACAGATATCTCTGCAACTGTTTTGACTTCCCTCAAGTTCATTTTCCAATGCATTCTAGTGCGCTCTTTTCAAAGGCATAGATCATGCTAACATATTTTTCCTCTGAGGATGCTTTCTTTGCCCTTCACACCACTTATCATGGTGGCAATTTCACAGTTCTGAGTGTGCTTCTTCAATCGCTGTCTGCCTTTCCCTGTGGACTGTCCGCTCTTGGAGGAGGTGGGGACAGAGGCCTGGCTGTTTTTACTTATTTTTCTCACACCTCCAGCCCTCGGTGTGATATAGAGCACATAGTAGGCAACCAGAAAATCCTTACAATAATTGCAGAGTTTTGTGCTTAAGCCAGTGCTCAGTAAAAATGACATATTTTTAAATACCACATGCCAATGGAGTCAATTGACATTTAATTTTGAAAATTGATTGATAAGAAGTTCTCAACCTATCATAAAGCACTAAAGGAAGTCTGTACATCTCTATTTTTCATGGAAAAGGGAGCAATACCTGCCATGTCTTTTACCTGCAAGTGACAGCAGCTGAATCCCGCTGAAGGTGCAGGGAAGGGTTGCTTGTTCAAAGGGACTAGAGGAGCTCATGAGGTCACTGAGAGGGCCAAGAGCCAGGCTAGAGACTAAGCTTTTAGCAGCATGCCACCACGATGCTGTCAAACTGGTTTGATGCGGAGCCCTGCTATTTTCTCTGCTGCACCTTCTGCATCAGAGGCACCAGACTTGCTGCTCCCACCAGGGCATCTGATTGGCAGCACCCAGGTCACGTGTCCACATTGCAGGGGCAAGGGTGAGGCACAAGACACACGGCTAAAAGATGCCAGGCAGCCACCGGCAGGACGGATGTCTCTGCACATGGACAGCCATCTGTAAGGTCTTCCACGTGCTCTCCCAGCTCACAATCGCGCGTCTAGATATTAGCATGTCCCCATAAGCGCCGTTATGTAGATAAATGGCAAGAGCCGGACTCAGCACTCTAAACTCTCTCCTACCTTGGCTGCTGATGTTGCATTTCACCGTTAGGTGCTTCCGTTTAACCATCTAGAAAATTAACGTAATGCTAGCTACCCCACGCCGAGAATCAGCAGCCATCAGAATGTGTTTTAAAATCCTTGGGTAAAAAGCGCTGCGGAGAGTTGCCGGATCATTATTTAAAACAGACCGTTTCTAATGAAAATGCGAAGTTCAAAGGGCTCGGTGGCTTCTCGGGATGCAGAATGGGCGATGGCTGGTATATTAGCTTAATAAACCAGTCCCGGGGATGTTTGCCTAACTCTCTTGCTCGCTCCTCTGCGGGCATTGGGAGGCAGAAATATGCAGGAATGGTAATGGGGGTGATCAGTCACCACGTGTGAGCTTATTACACGGGCTGCTCGCACAGTGGGAGCCTTCTGAAGCTAATCACGGCCCTTTTGCAAAGTTCGCTGGGTTGGACTTTCTAATCCATCCTCCTCCCCGGTAGGCTGGGAGCAGAGAAACCCCCGGGCGCACCGGTTGCCCACGAGTGATTGATTCATTGTGAGAGAATCGCACGTTAAAGACACAAATCTCCTTTCTCTTTTTGGTCCTGGTATCTGCTATCTTTCCCAAGAGGGTCATATCAGTAATAGATTTCCTCTTACAGTCTCTCCTCTCCTCTCCTCTCCTCTCCTCTCCTCTCCT
>PVJN01031750.1:0-24592 GCA_004026805.1 Lasiurus borealis | reverse complement strand
CTCTCTCTGAATGATGCCCTTGTTTCTGGAGGACACCCTGGGTACTGGAAGAGGCAGAGCAGTGGGTACCACCCAGATGTGTGTGGTCCTTGTCCTATGAAGTATTTTTGGAGCTCTAACCCAAACCAGTCCCTTCTCTCCCCATTTATGGGCAATAGGTGGATACTCACCCTTATCCCAACTGATGCTGATTCTGTTCCTGAAATTCTGAGGATCTGCCCCTAGATAACCTGTAGCTCAGGTGCTCCCTGGGGAAGGAAGGAAGAAAGGAAGGAAGGAAGGAAGGAAGGAAGGAAGGAAGGAAGGAAGGAAGGAAGGAAGGAAGACCACTCTTCTTGTCCTGGGACCTCTGTGGCTACCACCTGTATTTGTTTCTCCTAGTTGAGATGAATGAGTAGAGCAGTGGGATCTAGCAGTGGCCTGTACATTATTCTTAATGTGGATAATAAGAAGCCTACAGTTATTGTTTCCAAAGCTTAATGAAGTAAAAATTCAAAATTGAATTTCTGTAATGATTTCTGCTAAAAACTCATAGTCATATGAACAAAGACCAGAAGGGAACAAGAAACAATGAAATATTCAGATTATAGCAGTGGGAGTGTGGTGAACATGGTTTTCTCTATTCCCTTTTCTCCTATTATAGCAGCTATATATTAAGAATAATTCAACTGAATGATGCACTTTTAAAGACCAAGCATTTTGAAGACAAAAGGATGCAGCAGGATAGGCCTTACAGCAAGTGCTGGTGGTCCCTCCTGGTTTGTGGCTCAGCTAGAGAGCTTCTTTCCTTTCCAAGTGAAAGCCAGAGACTATGAGACATATGGACCGTATGATAGTAACACAACCAGAGCTTCCCCAGTGTGCGACCAGATACTTCTGCCCATCACAACCAAACCCACTTCCATGTCTCTTTCTCAAAGCCATTGCATCCGAAGGATTGAGCTCCCCTTGACCTATTTCCTTCCAGGACTCAGGCAAAGTCATTCCTCTCTCTTACACCAGGAGACATGTTTCATCAGGCAAAACATTCTCTGGCTGAATCTTACTGACCTGGATAAGGGTGATTCTTGGTTCATGTTACATCCTGAGTGAAGCTGTAGTCACTCTCTGAATGTTGGCCTCGACTCTATTTTGGGGGTGAATGTGAGAAGCAGAAACCTCTGTGACCTTTGCCATGTAAACCCTCATAGAACTCTGTAGGCTGGAAAAGGTTTTGCACACTTCCATAGATGCCTGTGTATTTTAGGTTCTTTAATACAGAGACGTTCAATGCTCGCTACCATTCTAAGTGCTGACCATGTACAGGGACTGTGCTAAGCAATTCCTTACGTGATCTCAGGTACTCGCTCCCCAGGGCAGCATGGCCTCCCTGCTCCATCTCCTCCAACTCCTACACTACTACCCATTGCTCTGAGGGAGAGGGTACAATCATTATGCCCACTTTGCAGATGGGGAATGAGGAGTCTAGACTAAGAAACTTGCCCAGAATAACACTGACAAGCCAGGATTGGACAACAGGCCTTTGGACTCCAAAACTTTCCCCCTTAACTAATATGCTTGCATTGCTTCTAGTGAAATAAAAGACCTATGGTTGATTGCTGGGAGTGTTCAAGCTAAAAGTTTCTTTTTCAGTTGTTTATTCTAACTTCTAGAATCTCTAGATCTGGAATGGACTAGAGATTACTTTTGTACATCTCCTATCTTTAAAGAGGAAGCTGTCATCTCTGGTCCCCTATGTGAATTCAGGTCCAAGAGTAAGGTATTATGATTGGCCAGGCCAGGTTCCAGGAAGGTGGGGATAGGGGAAGTTCCCTTATCAACACAAAGGGCATGTGAGAAAAACTGACAGCTCAAAGCCACAGCTGCCTGGATCTGTGGGTATAGCCTAGCTCAGACTCTCTGTGAACACACCAATATGTCATCTATCTGGGAAGGAAAGAGATGATCTATCCCCACCCCTGGGACTGCTCAACTCAGAGAATTTGAGTCTATAAATAAAGCTGGTCACCTCCATCAGACAGCCTAAGTCTTCATGTAGTTTGACATATTGCGTGTCAACAAGGCTCAAAAGAGGAGTGAGGAAGAGAGAGCTGCTGCCCCTCCTCTGACTCAGTGTATTACTCACCAGCCAGGATTAGCGACTAGGGCTAGGCGAATACATCTGCCTCCAGACACAAACCTGCCTGCGTTGTTCTGCAACAAGGAACCTTCTTGACCTAGAGGGTGGGGCATCCTGTAATCAGGGTTGCAGTCCACAAAAGAAGTGTCCTCTCTTGCAGCCCAGTGATTACCTTTATCATGACAGTGATAGCTAACAACATGGAGCATGTACACTGCACTTTGAGCTTTACATGTGCCATTTCACTCAATATGCACCACTACCCCATGAGGTAAGTGCCATTAGTGTTAACATCCCATTTTACAGATGAGAACATTAAGTTTTTTTATCCTCATCAGAAAACTTATATAGAGGAAGGAAGGAAGGAAGGAAGGAAGGAAGGAAGGAAGGAAGGAAGGAAGGAAGGAAGGGAGGGAGGGAGGGAGGGAGGAAGGGAAGGAGGGAGGGAGGGAGGGAGAGAGACATCGATATGAGAAACATAAGTCAGTTTCCTTCTGCATGTGCCCCAACCAGGGATCAAACCCACAACCCAGGTATGTGCCTTTACAGGGAATTGTACCTGCAACCTTTAATTGCACAGGATGACACTCAACCAACCTAAGCCCCTCTGGCCAGGTAAGAACATTAAGTCGTTTTGAAGCTGAGCTGGTAATGCTGAGTTTGACTCTCCATATCTGTTCTGCTCCATTCTCAGTCCCTGAGAGATGGGCCTCTGGGACTGCATCAATAGGACATTTCAGTTGATTTGGGCAAAGTGGGAGGTACCAGCTTGAGATGGGAAATCAGGGGATGGGATTCAGGTCACTCTGTTTTTTCCTCTTTTCCCTTCAGGTGATGATGGCTTTCCCTGCTCTTTGAGCCAACGGGGGCTTCACTTTTCCTCACTGATTACCATAACCTTCCCACACCTCTGAAAATAACTCCTTTTGTCAAACTCTCTTCAGCTAAATTCTCTGAGGGCACCATCTCTTTCTCGCCAGGACCCTGGCTGAGGCAGAAACTGAATTTCTTGGTCAAGTTAGCACAGCTAATGATGCCAAAGCTGGGATTAGGAATCTTGGCAGTCTAACTCCACAAGCTACATTTTAAATTGCTATCTACTTTGGGTAAAGCACCAAATAAAACCACCAATGACAGGAAAAGAGGGGCCAATAGATCCCAGGACGCTTTCACCTCTAAAAATGCTATATCCTCTGGTTCCAGAATTTCTCACAAGGAACCCTGTGGCCTAAATGTGTCATCTTTATTATTAGAGATTTAATAGCACTAAATTGGACTCTGATGTCCTGAAATACTCCTGCAGTTTAATACCAGATCAGTTACTTCCCTTGCTTTGTACCCCAATTTGTCTTCTCTTTTTCCTTCTCACTGCCTTAGTCTGTGTTCTCCCAAAAAGAGAATCTGAGACAACGGCTTAAATGCAGCAGTTTGTTTGAAAATGTGACCTCAGGGAACAGGAGTATAGGAGGGAGGAGTGAAGAGGAAAGAGGAAAAAGATTATCACATGGAGACTCAGAGGAGCTGCAAAAAGCTGAGGTACAGAGACACCTGTGTGGAGAGGACAGACGGCTGAGTGCCTGACTGGCTTCCTCTAATGGGAAGAAGATGGAAACTCCCGACTGCACTGAACCCCAGTTCTGACTGCACTGGACCCCAGTTCTGGGTGAGACTTATACAGGGGGAGTCTGAATTGTCAAGAAAAGGGGCGTGCCTGGAAACTTAGGGGAGCTGCGAAAGGCAGAGATCTGGAGGCACATGCTCGCAGAGAGGACTAACTGCTGATTGTGCCATTGGCTTTTTCTAGTGGGAGGAAGATAGAACTTTCCAACTGCACTGAAACCCAGTTTCGGGCGAGACCCTGGGGACTTAGACTCATATGGCTTCACACAGCACACAGAAACTCAGGGGAACCAGAAAAGCGGAGGTCTGGAGATGCACAAGTGTGCACTGAGACCCAGGGGCCAAGTGGGGTAGGGCTGATGGGAAGCCAAGGCTGTCTGCTCAGCCCTGAGACTCTGCCCCATCCAAGCTGAACAGAGAGGCTTTTGCAATTTTGCAAGTCTTGTATCATAAGGCTGACTCTAGCACAGAATTTCTCCCAGCAGAGACACAACTGATCCTCACAGCCAAATGGTTTGGAGGTCAATCCCCCACAGTGATACCAACAACAATCAAGACCTAAATACAAGGCTGTACACACAGTCCACAAAGGCATGCACCAAGAGAGTCCACTTCAGGTTACTGGGAAGGCAGAACTACTGGGCCATATAGAACACCTAGCACACAAAGCTACTCTACCAACTCAGGGATCCTGCAAAAAAATGTGGAGAAACAGATCACAAAGGAAAGAAATGGAGGAAAACAAACAACTGGATATAGAGTTCAAAATCTCAGTTATAAGGTTTTTCAAGAATTTCCTAGAAAAGGCCAATAAATTTAGTGAGACCCTCAAGGATATGAAAAGGACCAACTAGAAATTAAGCGTACACTGACTGAAATAAAAAAATATTATACAGAGACCTAACAGCAGACTAGAAGAATGCAAAAATCAAGTCAAAGATTTGAAATACAAAGAAGCAGAAAACACTCAACTGGAAAAGCAAAAAGAATCCAAAAATTTGAAGATAGTGTAAGGAGCCCCTGGGACAACTTCAAGCTTACCAACATCAGAATTGTGGGGGTGCCAGAAGAAGAGAGAGAGCAAGATACTGAAAACTTACTTGAAGAAATAATTCCTGAAAACTTTCCCCATCTGGTGAAAGAAATGGACTTACAAGTCCAGGAAGTGCACAGAAACCCAAACAAAAGGAATCCAAAGAGGACCACACCAAGACACATCATAATTAAAATTAAAATGCCAAGAGCAAAAGACAAAGAGAGAATATTAAAAGCAGCAAGAGAAAAATAGTTAGTGACCTACAAGGGAGTACCCATATGACTGTCAGCTGATTTCTCAACAGAAACTATGCAGGCCAGATGGGAGTGGCAGGAAATATTCAAAGTGATGAATAGCAAGAACCTACAACCAAGATGACTCTACCCAGCAAAACTATCATTCAGAATTGAAGGGCAGATAAAGAGCTTCACAGAGAAGAAAACACTAAAGGAGTTCATCAACACCAAACCAGTATTATATGAAATGCTGAAAGGTACTCTTTAAGAAGAGGGAGAAGAAAAAAAGGTAAAAATAGAAATTACAAACAACAAATACATATTTATCAACAAGTGAATCTGAAAATCAAGTGAATTAAAAATCTGATGAACAGAATAAACTGGTGAATATAATAGAATCAAGGGCATAGAAAGGGAGTGGACTGACAATTCTCAGGGGAAAGGGGTGAGGGGGGGTGCAGGGAGACTGGACAAAAATCATACAACTATGGATGAGGACAATGGGGTGGGGAGGTAAGGGCAGAGGGAGGGGTGGGAGCCGGGTGGAGGGTAACTATGGGGGAAAAAAAGAGGAACAATTGTAATAATATGAACAATAAAGACTTATTAATTTTTTTTTAAAAAAGGATGGATTTATCAAGTTGTCACTGTTACGGGTGAATAGCTCCCATTCCCACCAGATTTCTGAAAAGCCTTCTAAATTGCAACTCAAAACTGTCTGCCTGAGAGAGGAAAGCATTTATCTGTCAATCTTCATCCCACTAGTCAAGGGTGGCCTCACAGATGTCAACTCGCTCTGATTTGGGAGTCCCATGCCCTGCATACTGATCTGGTGCCCATGCTGTGGTGTCAGGGCACTCCAACCTCAGACTAATGAGAGGCCAATAGCACAAGGCTTGCCTCTGTCAGGCTGCACCTGTGCAAAGGTCATTGAAGCCTTTGTCCACTGATGTGGCATGAGAGATGAGTGGTGCAATCCATTTCTTGCCCTTGTTATGACTTCCTTTAAATTTATCTTATGATAGTCCCCTTTTTTTATGGCTGGTGGCCACCCATAATTTCTGCAAAATCAGTTGCCACTATTGTAGCTGACCCCAAGTTGATAAAGATATTTCTCATATCCCTCCTCCATCACCCATTTAGGTTCCTTCACCCTTGGCCAGCATCTTAGCTGATCTGAGTTTCCTGCTTGAGGGTGACCTTGAACACCAGAATTTCAGCACAACATGCAGCTGAGAGCCTCTGAAACATCAGCACAGGAGTTTTCACAACATTGCTTGTGTTGAAATAAACTGAGCCTGTCATTTTCTTTTCTTACAGTTTACAGAGCTGTCTAAAACCACCATCCAGCCGGAACTGGTTTGGCTCAGTGGGTAGAGCGTCGACCTGCAGACTGAAAGGTCCCAGGTTTGATTCCGGTCAAGGGCATGTACCTTGGTTGCGGGCACATCCCCGGTGGGGGATGTGCAGGAGGCAGCTGATCAATGTCTCTGTCTCATTAATGCTTCTAACTCTCTATTCCTCTCCCCTCTTCTCTGTAAAAAATCAATAAAATATTTTTAAAAATAAAAATAAAAATAAAACCACCATCCATGTCAATCCTTGGAATTACACAGCACCCATACTGTAGAGCTATCACACATCCAATACTTTGTCTTCTGCCTGCACCTTATCCCCATCCACCACAGACGAAAGTAACTGTGGTGCTGCTGGCTAGCTATCATCACTCTACCTCCTACCAATAATAGGATCCTATTACCTCTGACCAGTGACCAGTCATCCCACTCCCAAATTCCAGTCCCAGCTATTGCAGTCTGGCTTCCCTGAAAGCAGAGCCTGAACCAAAGTCTTATGTGCAGGATGACATGAAACTGGGGAGGAAGAATGCCAAGACAAGGATGAGTTTTCAAAGTTTTCAAAGCAACAGACAGACAGACAGTGCTCCATCCTAAGAAATATTCTTGGGAGCCTCATGTAATGAATGTGAGAACTGGCCACATGAGCTACACATGGTGGGCACATTTACCCATCAGCTTCCATCCCCATTGGCTAAGGCCCACCAGGTTAGCTCCCCTACATTTGCAGGCTGTTTCTATACGAGTGCCCAGCAAGGTATATCAACCCACACCAGGACACCAGACCAGACTGGGCAGTGCATGCCAGAAATGAAGTGCTTCAGGTTGTACCTGTGTAATCTGGTGGAAACCTGTTCAGAACTGATTGCTGCTGCAATAGTTGAAGTGAAAGATATGATTTTCTCTCCCTCTCTTTTAGTCTAACATTACTCCAATAAAACATTATTTAATGAGAAATCCTATTCCATCAGCTGTACTTACTTTCATTTGCAGACCCGTCAAAGATAAGAAGGATGGAGAGAGGTTGGATGAAAATGGTCCAGTGGAAAAGGCCTGGAAAGTGGGGATGGGGGAAATGTGAAAAGCTATGACTCCTCTTTTTAACAGTGACACAGAGTAGAAAAAAATGGACATTACATGGAACATTTGCTTATTTATCTTAAGCCAAGTACAATCAAATATAGAAAAGATGCATGTGCTATCATAATAAATGACACAAAAATATTAATTTTACTCAAAAGAATTGAACAGGAATCTAATCCATTTTTTTAAATATATTTTATTGATTTTTTACAGAGATGAAGGGAGAGGGATTGAGAGTTAGAAACATCGATGATAGAGAGACATTGGTCAGCAGCCTCTTGCATGCACCCCATTGGGGATGTGCCCGCAACCAAGGTACATACCCTTGAGCAGAATCGAAACTGGGACCCTTCAGTTCACAGACCGAGCCAAACTGGTTTCGGCCCTCTAATCAATTTAGATCACTATATTTTTTTTAATCTTTAAGCATTTTTTTAATTTAATAAATTTTTATTGTTGATATTATTACAATTGTTCCTTTTTCCCTCCCATAACTCCCTTCCACCTGGTTCCCACCCCATCCTCTCCCCTTACCTCCCCTCTCATTGTCCTCATCCATGGTGTACAAATTATGACCAATTTCTTCCCACACTCCCTCACCCTTTTCTCCCTGAGAATTGTCAGTCCACTCCTTTTCTATGCCCCTGATTCTATTATATTCACCAGTTTATTTTGTTCATCAGATTTTTAATTCACTTTATTTTTAGATTCATTGATAAATATGTATTTGTTGTTCATAATTTGTATCTTTACCCTTTTCTTCTTCCTCTTCTTAAGGAGTACCTTTCAGCATTTCATATAATACTGGTTTGGTGTTGATGAACTCCTTTAGCTTTTTCTTATCTGTGAAGCTCTTTATCTGCCCTTCAATTCTGAATGATAGCTTTGCTGGGTAGAGTCATCTTGATCGTAGGTTCTTGCTATTCATTACTTTGAATATTTCTTGCCACTCCCCTCTGGCCTGCATAGTTTCTATTCAGAAATCAGCTGACAATCATAAGGGTGCTCTTGCTGTTTTTAATATTTTCTCTTTGTCTTTTGCTCTTGGCATTTTAATTATGATGTGTCTTGGTGTGATCCTCTTTGGATTCCTTTTGTTTAGGGTTCTATGAGTTTCCTGGACTTGTAAGTCTATTTCTTTCACCTACATGGGGGAAGTTTTCAGTCATTATTTCTTCAACTATGTTTTCAGTATCTTGCTCTCTCTCTTCTTCTGGCAGTCCCATAATTCTGATGTTGGTACACTTAAAGTTGACCCAGAGACTCCTTACACTATCTTCAAATTTTTGGATTCTTTTTGCTTTTCCAGTTTAATCCTGACTTATGTAAAAATAAAAGTGTGTGTGTGTGTGTGTGTGTGTGTGTGTGTGTGTGTGTAGGGTGCCCACAAAAATGTATACATACTTTAACAGCTGATAGCTCGATTGTGAAAATAAAAAGTATTTTAATAAACAGTGCATTTATAATTATTCAAAGTGTGTGTATATATTTTTGGAACTAGATAGGTGGATAAGAGATAGAGATATATATGTGTGTATATGATGTATCATAAATATGCAGAAAAAGTGGTTAGAAAAATATAGAGCAAAATGTTAACAATGGTTATCTCTGGGAGTGGGACTGAAATGATAATTATTTTCTTATACATTGTTGCCCTGGGCCTTCCAGAATCCAGCCTTGTGTTGGCATGGCAACCATGGAAAACTTGCTTTATATTTTATATGCTAAGGAAGATAAACTACTTGATGATCATCTATGACATTAAAAAGCCACAGAAACCACTCAGACATGGGACCTGCATTGCTAATGAGTCTTTAGGCTGCACCCAAATCCCAACCTCAACCTCATATGGACCAACTTTGAGAGAAGCTTCTTGGATTTATTTTCAAGGAAAACAAGATCTTGGGGGATGGAGGAAGGGAGGTTGGATGAAGGTAGTTAAAAGGCACAAATTTCCAGCTACAAGATAGTTAAGTACTGGGGATGCAATATACCACATGATAATTATAGTTAAACCGCTGTGTGATATAAATGAAAATTGCTAAGAGAGATCCTAAAAATTCTCATCACAAGGAAAACAAATGTAACTGTATGAGGAGATGGATGATAACTATATTTATTGTAGTATATACTTTATAATATGTGTAAGTCAGATTATCATGCTGGACAGCGACTTCTATAGCTTTATGCCAACTATGTCACAATAAAATGGGGAAAATATTAAACTGTTCCATAATTATAAAATGCATAAAATTGGTTCATAAGAATAACAAATGATCTCATTTTTTTAAAGAAGAAAAAAAAGTCTTGAACTTTGGTTTTCATGACAATAAGAACCTCTCATATTAATCTTTATATTCAAGAAAATGCACCAGATCCTAGGTAGTAACTCATACCTGGTGCTCAACCAAAGTAACAATCACTTGAAGGTATTTGAAGGGTTCTTCCCAATGTTTAAGTTTTAGTAAATTTAAAGTTATTTCTTTGCAACCTACTATTAAAAGTTACAGAGAATGACCACATACTTACACACTTTGTAGAAAGTTAAAGCTGCCCTCACATCTTTCTCAGACTTGTTGATTATTTTTTCTCATGCTGGGCATGCTGGGATCACACAGGAAGATAGGATGCTGGCCTCCATGATATCTGGAGGGTCTCAAAAGTGTCATGACCATGGTCAGTTTAAACCACTATCTTTTCCCTCATCTCCACATCTAATCAACCCCCAAGCCCTATTGCTTCTCTTCTCTGAACACCTCTGGATCCCATCCTCCCCCTCCACACTCACTTCTGCAGCTGTGGTCCAGGCGATGGTCCTCTCTCATCTGCATTGCTGCACTGGCCTTTGACTGGTACCCCTGATTCTACTTTACCCAGGCCATCCAGTCTTCTCATAACCCAGCCCTGATCAGATCACTTCTCAGCATAATACTCTTCCATGATTCCTAGTTGTCCTCAAAATAAAGTCCTACTTCTTTGGCATGACCTAGAAGACCCTTCAGACTAAGACTAATATTTCATACTGCATGTTTTCACCAACCACACCTCCAACCTCAGTCCCCTAGGGTACCCAGCGCTCCATCCATTCTTAACTATTGAATTTTCCCTGATCCTCACTATTGGGTTTTGTACATGAGTCCCCTGGCTGAAACATTTATCCCATTCAGCCCTCTATCTAATTAATCTCTACTCATCCTTCTGGACACAGGTTGGATGTTACTGGCTGCAGAGAAACATCCCAGATCTTGGCAAGGGTAAATGTTTCTTTTCTGGATCCCATCATGTCTCCATAATGAAATGGCCCTTTTAATCCTTCCCCACTAGTCCATAAGCTCCTTCTGGCCATGGACTATGTCTTGACCCCCAGCTCTTAGCATACTGCCAGACACTTAAAAGACATTCAATAAATACTGACTCAATAGGCAGCAGTAACATCACAGAGTTCTTTATTTACCAAAGGTACACTCTCTAGCCATCCTCGCTCCCCTTGACACAGGCCTATCTATGGGATGTGATCAGTTCAATTACAGAACCATTTCAGATTCCTTCTTTCCTTTATCTCTTACACAAATAAGAAAATAGAGGAAGCTAATCACTGGAGGTTTTGTATTAAAATTCCTTTCTGGAAGAGAAAAGCTTTGAACCATCTGGTATTCAAACATCTCTCTGTGTCTGCGAGACTGTACTTAGACTTTCCTAGGTGTATATTTGTGTCTGTCGGCTCAAGAAAAGAAGTCTGAAACTACATAAACTCCATAGTTGTGCTGCATGGCACAAAAGTTTCACATGCTATTGTCCCCTCCTGAATTTCTCTGTGAACTAGGAAGAAAATATTGATAGGCACAGGACACTGGTTAATAAAAACCACCATTTCTTGGCCTAACACCAGATTCAGTCTTTTAAGACCAGAGCAAATGTCCTCTCCACTTTAAAGGTAATAAAATAGACAAGTGAGTTCTCCCCTTCCCTTCTCTTCTGCTTGCACTCTCTTCCTGAACCTAGGAATTCTCAGAAAAAGGAAGTACATTCTTCTGCAGTACATTCTTCTGTTTCTATTCTCCCATTCCTCCATCCTCATCCCACAAAGGGTTACTCCTCTCAGCAAAATCAGTCTTGAACTCCTTCCAGATCTGGAGATTGCAATCTTAGGATGAGAATTTATATGACAAATTATTAATGGTTATCATTTGTATTACTGCTCCTCCTGCCTCTTGAGGAAGGAAATAGATCTCAGCTTTACTAAGTGAAAGATTTAAGAGGGTTTTTTTAAATCCAAGATTATTTTGTTTTTAAGCAAACTAGAAAAAAAGGAGCATATGATTTTTTTTTTACCTTCATGCTGTTTCCTGAGGAAATATTTTCTTTCCTTCTTTCCTTGTTTCCTCTCTTTTATCCTACATATACTTAATGGAAATTTGAGCTAATTAATAGAGAGTTGTATATATCTATTACCCAACATGGGATAATCCCAACGCATTTTTAGCCAACAGTGGCTTACAAAATAATTGCTGATTACTTTTTCTGCATGTGCTATATTCCCAGCTCTGCTGACAGCCAAAGTTGGTAATCATCAGAGCAAATAATTAGATGTCCCTCCTCAATCACCCCCAGCTTATCAGTCTAATAGCTTCCTCACCAAAAGGAGATGTGTCCTATGGGAAGGGGGTGATAAACATACAAATAAGAGCATATTGTTTTGTTTTCAAATTATTTTCTATCCCTACAAATGCATATTGTCATCTGAACTCTGCATAATTAAAAAAGGCATTTAACTGAGCTTAATTTCATTTAAAGTAACCGAGTTTCTTTCACCTCCCTCTCTCTCAGACTTCATTCCCCTCCCACCCATGTTCACTCTGCCTAGAGTAGGTAATTTTCTTTGATGAAGAGGCTGGACACGTGTAGACTTGTGTCGCTTCACAGTCCCTTCCCCCGCTAATGGTTTCACCTCATTAGCATTTTTCTCTCGCTTTCTCTATCATATTTCCAAGCATTGGTCCATTCAGAACTTTGGCTTCCTCTGGCACTTGCTAATATTTGGTGCCATTTTCACATCGGTCTTATATTATGACTTTTCTTCCATCTTCTACTCATATTTCTGACCTTGTACCCATATATTCTAAAAAGTAGATTTTTTAATTATATTTTTTTATTTTCTAAAGTTTTACATTTCTCCTTTTTCCCCACTTGACACCCCCCTCCCCCGCCTGCCATTCCCACCCCGGGCAAGCCCTCACTGTCCCAGTGTCTGTGTCCATTGTTTATGTTAATATGCCTGCATTCAAGTCCTTTGGTTGCTCTCTAACTACCTCTCTCCCCTGCCATTTATCTCTGGATCTATTCTTGTTCAGAAATTATGTTGATCATTATATCCCACATATGAGTGAAATAGGTATTTTTTTTCAAGTGGTAATTCTGCTTCTTCAGATTTTCCTGCAATCATAACAAAGCCTATCTTGCCAAGGCCACGTGGTTAAAACTTGTGCCAAGTAGGTTTACAGGTATTCGAACAGCTATAAACCTACTCTGACACAGCCTGTATATCTTTTAAAAAGCTGGTGTTTTGAGCAGCTGGAAGGAACATGGCCTGTATGTATTCACAGAAACCCCAGTGCTTATGGATGATTTGATGCTTGTAGTCCAAGCCGTGGTTCCAAATAAGGGTTTCATTTGTACCTCCACATGAGGAATTATGAGAAGATACATGGAGAGAAGCAGTGGCATTCAGACTACTCTGTATTGCTCTATATTATTTTCTGATATCTCTATAATGTTTGACTCTTAAGTCCTAGCTTTAAAAAATAAAAGCATCAGCTTTGATTGACCATGCAAAAACTAAATATTCTAAAATTGTACCTTAAAAATGCCCCACACCATTTTTTTACTATATAAGAGTCTCAGGCACTTTAAGAAAATGTTTTTGGAAGACTAGCTCTGAGCAGAAGCCAAGATTAAACCATTGCTAATGGAATCTGTGTCCCTGGGATACTAATTAACTCTTAATATTGCATATAAACTAAGCCAGCAGCTACTGAGAGAAGCGGCATATTGGGAGAGAAAAGACTAAAGAGGTTTAAAAGAAAAGTACACTAAGTGGAGAAAAAGAAGACATCAGGGGCATAGGAGGAAACTTTTTCTCTCCATCCCAGCATTCTTTTATTTCTCCCATCCTTTTCCCTTAAAAAAAAAATTTTTTTTATTGATTTCAGAAAGGGAAACATCCTATATAATAAAAGGCTAAAATGCACATTGTCCTCTTGACAAGAGTTCCACTGAGTTTAACAGGGAGTTTGGCCAGGGGGTGGGACTGAGCAGCCAACCACCCCAACCCCTCTTTCCACCCACCACCGGACCCCACCTGTGCATGAATTCATAAACCAGGCCTCTAGTCAATGATAAAAAATCATTGATAGGCTGCTTCCTGCATGTCCCGCACTGGAGATTGAGCCCACCTGGACATGTGCCCTGACCAGGAATCAAACCATGACTCCCTGGTTCATAGATCCACGGTCAACCACTGAGCTCTGCCACCCAAGTCCTTTTTCCTATTTTCCTTTCTCCACTCTGTGTAATTTCTTGGAAAGCTGATTAGAGAAAGGCTCTCCCCACCTGGAGTCTGCTCTCCCTATTCTCTTGAATATGGAAGCTGTCTGGGTGGATGCTCTGCTCCCTGGGTATCTAACCTTGCCTGGGCATAAGCATCCCAGCTTCTCCTCGAGAGATTCTGATTCAGAGGGTCTGGGTCCAGAGCCTGGGAATCTGTATGTTTATCAAGTGTCCCAGGCCCTCCTTATGAGTTGGGGGAATGACATTCCCTCTGAGAATACACAGTCCTGGGCCTGAAGTGGGACCCCTGCAGTCATGACAAAAGTAAATGCAGTTCAGAAGGAAAGGTGTCAGCAATGGAAGCTGCAGCTATCACCCCCCTCCCCAGACAGCTCTATTTGCTTCATTATTAAATGTTTTAAGCATAGTTGTTAAACAGCTGGCTCTTTATTTTTAATGTGCACATATAAGCATGTGAATTTGTTCTTTTAGGTAAACCCACCAATGGCCTGATCTACTACTTTTAACCTGGACTCTATTGGCCAGCATCTCCTCTGGTGGCAGCACCCTATTCCCAGTTTTGTTAAGAACAGGACTATTCTGATGCTCTTGAGTAATCTAAACCGCCCACCAAAAATCACTATTCCACAGCCACTGTGCAAAAAAAAATGCTCAAAACAAACATACCAGTTGAATCATTCACAGAATCTTCCATTCAACACAGATGTTCAAAAAGCTTTGTAGAAAGTCTATGATGTACATAAACTCTTTTTCTTTAAATAGTCACCTGTTCCAAAAAGGTCTACAGAGATATTTCTGCTTAGGCTTAAATGCATATGCACGTCATCCCCATAGTCCTCTGGAAAAATAAAAATATATTATTTGTGACTTTATTATACTACTAGTGGCCCAGTGCCCGAATTTGCACACATTGAAAGGAAATTAATTGGAAGAAATATTTTAAAATCGCTATTCACCCTTTCTGTATAATAGAAGTGTCAACCAAATTCACAATTGACAACGACAGATCAAAACAAACACATGTGATTGGCACCAGCGAGAGCTTTATATGTATCTTGCATGCATGAATCAAATTAGCCTTTTATAGACATAGAATAACTTGTTTAATTAGACCTCCTTTCTGATGTAGCTAAACTCTTTCCATCCCTGTGAAGCACCCCAACTTCTCTTTCAGGTAATTGTCAGCAAGACAGCAGTAAATATCAATACAAAGCAGATTATTATTGTAGATCACGCAGGAAGAACAAAAGATAAAATATTTAACTGCAGTGTTTGACTATATTCTGCTCAGTGAGAAAACCTTAAGTCATTTTCAAGGTCCACCATTTTTTTACTTCTTTTCAGTCAGGATGTTTCTAAACTTTCTAAAACTCCATTTTCCAGCTAAAAGAAAATATAATTCCACCAAATCTCCGATCTACTCCAGGACTTCTGTGAGGATCAAATGAGATGAGGCATGGGAAAATGCTTCACGGACATTTGATTAAAGTGTAAAATGTTTCCACCTGGCTATAAAGCAAATCATGTTCCTGGGCTGAAAGCAACTCCAGGGAGGCTAGTAGCCGGGCATTGCTACATGATGTCATTACCCAGCACCCACAACCACCATTTCCAGGCTGGGCTGTAGGCTGCACTTTGCGCCATGGGGTCTAGTCCTGATTTGATGAGCTATTGCTCTGGGATGGTGGCAGGGCCTGTGTCCCACTTGGAGGAAGCCGAATGTTGCTTTGTAGGTGCCAGGTCCAGGTGCCATTTCCCTGTAAATGGCCAGTGTGCATCATGGCAGCTCCTGCAGTGAGCATCTGCTCCCTGGTGGTCAGTGCACATCACAGCAAGTGGTCAGATAGATGCTTAGCGTATTAACTTTTGAGAGAGAGAGAGAGAGAGAGAGAGAGAGAGAGAGAGAGAGAGAGAGAGAGAGAGGTTCAGCTTATTAGCCATGAACTAATTAAGACTGAAGAGTAGCCTGAGGCATTACTATCACCCATGTGTTGCTAAATGAAGTGGCCTATTGTGTGTCCCCTATAAACAGATTGTCAAGAATAAAGCTAGTATTGTCACATCATGCTTGCCTCTTCTTATGTTTAGGAATACTCACAGCAAAGGGCCACTCTTAGAAAAGGAAAACATACCTTCTGCAGTATCAGGATGCCTCCAGTCATGAAATTACAAATTACATGAGTGTCATGGTTCTGGATTCTATTTTTAAACCTGACCTTGAGCTGATTTCTTGCCTGTACAGAGTTTTTCCTTCTCTTGGTCAACTTCACACATTCCCTTACATCTTTTAGCTAAAAGAATTTTAGATTATTTGATGAAAACATTCTTGTAAGCCAGCTATTATTCAAGAATGGGTTCTGGAAAGATCTATTAGTTCCCTAGATGTCATACTTACACTGAAGTGGTTGTAAAGGAAATAGCTGTGGGAGGGGAGAGAACTTGTGTGAGTAAGAGGGAACTTAGTACGATGTCATTCATTTAACAAAGGCAGAAGACACTCGTATGAAATGTTCCTTGAAAAACCAGCTATTTCCTTAGGACTCTGAAATGTCACTGCTTCCTCCCCGGTGTGTAGAAAGGGCACAAACTGAAGATATGGGTGCATGGTTTTGAGTCCAAGTGGGTTCTAGTCCTGATTCTTCCTGGATATAACTCTGCATTATCGTTTCATGGCACTGCTTCAGCTCATCTTCAATTGAATGGGAAAATAAAAATATACGTCCTACTTCACATAGTAGTTATGAGGCATAACTCTGCAACTTGCCTTAAATATGGTCGAACAGGCTCTAATAAATGTGAACAAATCAGGTAGAGTATAAAGCACTAAGAACAGTGTTGTTAATAACATTGTTTCTTCCATGGATATGAGATTACTCTTTATTAAACACTCATCTTACTGAAAGTCCCAAATACCCACATTCAAAAGAGAAGGCAAGGAATTACATTTCAAGGGGAATAAGAAATTATCTAACATAGTCCAATATCCCTGAACTGGGGTGCCTTGAGAGAGGCTGATTTTCATAAGCTTGGTTATATACCAGGACTCTGGCCACTGAGCCTGCTTCTGCCCAAAAATGTCTGTTTTCCTAATAAAGCCAAATAAGGACCAACAGGGGCCCAATCCTCCCATGACCTTCTATGTAGGCATAGAAAAGCAACACTCTGAATAATTCACAACAGTAGCCGTGCAGGCACAGAGCAAAGTGGTAAACAGAAATGTTCTGGGAGCTTGCCTACTTTTTAAAAATATGTTTTTATTTATTTCAGAGAGAGAGAAGTATTGAATGGCTGCATCCTGCATGCCCCCTACTGGGGATCGAGCCTGCAACCAGAGCATGTGCCCTAACAGGGAACTGAACTGGCTCATGGTTGTTTAACCACTGAGCCATATCAGCCAGGTTCCTTTTTTATTTCTTCCTCATTTCTTCTTGACAAGGTCCACTGGTACACAAAAAAGACTTCTCCCATATCTTAATGACAAACACATAGGAATCTATTGATAACTTTGTTGGATTCTATTATACTATTTAAGAAAGCATACATGAAGATTGAGAGTCAATTTAATGTATTATTTATGGTGTATTTTTTTTCCTTGCCAAGATTAAGAATAAGTCAGAAAGAGGAAAAGTAATAAAACTGGGAGACTGAAATACATAATGCAAGACACATACAAATCTACATACAATCCTCGTGTGCTGAAAGATTTTCTTAACAAAAAGATTGCATTCCAAGTTGCTGCTAGTTTTGATGCAAATGTGGTATGTACCATGGCCCACAAGCCTATGGCTTCAAGTAGGTAGAGTAGAGTCATCACAAGTTATTCTTTGTTCAGGATTTCTATTTCAGAGTTAAGCATGCCTTGGTAGCAATAATTGTTATACTTAGTGCAAGTAACCCAAACCAAGGAAAGGACACTGTGGAAAAATACAAAAGATTTACTCTACCTAACCTAGCAACTCCTACTGAACAACATGTACCCTGCATATTTACGAGTCGTGGCCCGTGGTTGTGGAAAATTCACTACAGAATTAAGACCAATACTGCATGTTACATTCAGTATACAGCATGCCTTTCCTGCTCATAGCAAGAAAAATCTGCTACCCGGCAGATCGTGAGATTGATGGTCTGACAGCAGCCATGTGGCGGGATGTTGTTCTTTTTTTAGCCCCCAAATGAAAAATAATAATAATAACATGGTTGACTATCCCGATTAAATTCCAGTCCAATTCAAAACTCATCTTCAGAGCTGTCAGCTAAGAGCATGACTCGGTCTTGCATGCTGTTGAATTCTCTCTGCTGGAGAAAGAAAACAGAAAAGCATTAAAACCCTTCCTGCTGCAGAACAACACCGAGGGACGGGCCCCCTTGAAAACACACACTCAAGAGCGAACAAAGCCAAGGCGGCGACTCTCACCACTAATCCCAAACCACTGGGCACATCCAGAACGCCCCTGCCTCATTAAGCCCCGTGTGCTTTAATAAGCAAATGAGAAAAGCAAAGACTGTTCTTAAATTGAAGAGTTTTTGCCGCTGTTGGTTCCGTACCTTTCTTTTGTGCCTTTTGAAGCCATTTCGCCTTCTGCGATTCATCACCTTAATGCTGTAGAGCGCTCCCAGGATGAACAAGGCTCCCGCTATCCCCACCCCTACAGGCACCAGCATCCCGGACATGTAGCCAGCCTGCAGGGAGAAGGAAACGGCATTAGGATTCTCAACAGACCCCTGCCCCGGGTTCCTCATTTCTACTGGAAGGCAGCAGGTTTTTAGTCACCGTGAATTCTCCCATCTGCTTCATTATAAAATAAAACAGCATTTAGAATACAGTTACCTTGGAGAGGGAGGGGGGAGAAGGCAAAGGGAGAGAGGCATGGTGGCTATTTTGGGATATTTCCAATACTTACAAGTATTACCATAAATCAGCCAGACCTAATGGCACCTCCAGCTTCTGATTATGCACATTTGTCAACATCAGGTTTGGGTGACAGAAATACTAGTATAATTTGTATTAAAGATGGATGGAGTAAGCTTCTCAGAATGCCAGGACTATTAAAATGCTATAAATTGGAAATGTCAACCTGAGTCAAGCTTTGGAGCGAGGCGAGGTTGGAGTGCCCTCTGAGATGCTGTATTTCGTGGAGGGCAGGAGGAGAGCCTTGACACTGGTGGGCTGCTCTCCCACAATCCTAGCAGCATTGTAGCCAGAAAGGCAAGAGACATGCGATTCAGTGCAAGTGGGGAGAGAAGGACCCGCAGAGGAAAGAGGAAGGGTGTTAGGTGTTGGAGCGCAGGGAGAAATGCCAGGGATGAGAAGAAAGTGTGCACAGAGAGTGGATGGATTAACCTATGTGAAAGGGGTAATCTGCCCAGTGGACAAGACTGAAGTTGGGGTTGGAAGCCAATTCTGAGTATCCCCAGCCCCAAAGAAAGTGGCAGAGAAGGGCATAAAGATCCCTGCCAGTAACAATGGTGCCTCCCAAAGTGCCTGTAGGTTTCAAACCCATGCATGTCTCCAATGTCCCCAAGGTGTCCTAAGAAAGCAATGTGATCTCCACACATCCCTGGCTTGGGTAAGTAGCTCCAGACTTACCCAACCTCAGGGTAAGGCCATCACAGTAAGGGTACTCCCTGCATCTTGGCCAATAAAACACATATGGGCTAGAGGAGGGAACATAACACTAGTCTGCCTTCCAAGAAGGCCTTTTCAAGAAGCCTACCCGGACAAAATACATGGACAATTTAAAATCCTTACGCTGTAATAAGCACATTAGATAGGCATTGTTTTAAGGAAGAACTATGAGTCTACTCATTTATTGATTTCTCAAGTTTCTAATATAGCACAATTTTCAGTATTTTTCAGAATGATCCAAGAACAGAGAGAACAGGGAACAAAAGTTTCCTAAAAAGTGCTGAAATATGCAGTCTCTGGCGTTTCCCCAACATTTTTAGAAGTGAAAGGAATAGACAAGGCTTTGCAAAAGTGCACCCTCTTCTGCACAGCTGGCTTGCTCACTGGTTCTGCTTCCCACAGACTTGACTTAGGGCAGAATATAAAAACATTTCCATTGATTTGGGAACAATAGCATTGTTCACCAGCATACTAAGAGTTTTTTCTTAGAGAAACAAAGCCCAGTCATTTTTCAACAAATCACTGTGCTTTGCATGAACCCAAACTTTTTTTAAAGTTCTTCCAGATCTACTTTAAAAACTTTATAATTTTCCATGCAGGAAAATATTGAAAATTTTGGAACTCTCGCCACAATTGTGAATTTTTTTTTTAAATCACCATTCCCAGTGCATGGAAATATGATCAAAGGATGATATCTGAGCTTTTGGAAGTTCAGCTTGGTTAACTTCTCTGTGTGGGTCGCCTTATACTCTTCAACTTATCCCCAATTACAAGATGGAAACAAAGCAACCTATCCCCTTTCAAATCTGGCTAATTGAAAATAAGCTCTCCTTTTAGAATTGTCCATAACTTGTTTCCTGCAGAAATGAAGACAAATATGATAATTGCACATAATTTGTAAGCAATCAATTCTGTTCAGTACCTTTTTTCTGCTCAAAATTAATGCTTGTATATGTGCCTGCACACATAACACCCTGAGGATACAACTGCACTGTGTATATTCCAGCTGAGAACATAAAACTTGAATCTAATCACAAGAAACAGCCCAAGAAAATCCTAAAATGAAAGAGATTATATTTTTTAAAAGGACTATATTCTTTTTCTTTAAAATTAAATATATATGTATATACATATATATATATATATATATATATATATATATATATATGTATATATATATTGATTTTTAAAGAGAGAAGAAAGGAGAAAGTGAGAGCGAGAGAGAGAAGGAGAACACAGATTTGTTGTTCCATTCATTCATGCATTCATTGGTTGTTCATTGTATGTGCCCTGATTGAGGATCAAACCCACAACCCTGGTTCATCAGGATGATGCTCCAACCAACTAAGCTACCCTGCCAGGGCAAAAAGGACTATATTCTTAAAACATGTCAGTGTCATGCAGGACAAAAGATGGCTATAAAAAAATTTTTTCGGATTAAAGGGAACTTAAGAATCATGATAAGTTAATGTGTTACATGACCCTAGACTAGATTCTGTACTGAAGGAGAAAACTGTTTTTATAGAGATCATTTTAGATTTATTGAAGAAATTGAATGGGTGCCAGATTAGATAAAAGTACTTCATTGATGTTAAATATACTCATGCTGATAACAGCATATTGGCTAATAGAATGTTCCTGTTTGTAAAAAATATACACTGATGTACTCAAGTTACAAGCACCATGATGTATGCATGTTTTCCTCAAATGGTTCACATTGGGGAGACAGATTTTAACTTGGCTACCTATTGATATATTTTCAACATCTACACTGTACCGGCAAATAATAAAGCAAATGAGGTAAAATGTTAAAACCAGCGCATTCAGGTAAAAAGTAGAAATTCTTTGTAATATCCCTGTTCTTGTACCTTTCCTGTAAATGTGATATTATTTTCCAATAAAATTTTACATTTTTAAATAGACTGTTAGCCAAAATAGTACTAGATACAGTTGGTTTGTGTTTGTTTTGTTTTACATTTATGAGAAAGGTACCCTTCCTTAGGATAATGTATTTGCTCAGAAACATCTGTCTTTAAGAAAGCCATGAAAAAAACAAATGATACACTGCACTGACAGTGCTCTTAGGATTCCTCTGCAACAGTGGTTGTAATCTTGAGTATGCATCAGTCACCTTCAAGATTTGGTCAAACACAGATTGTTTCCCAGAGTTTGCGACTCCCAACTCCCAGGGCCTGAGATTTTGCATTTCTAACAAGCTCCAGGGTGATGCTAATGCTGCTCCAGACCACACATGAGAAGCACTGCTGTGAAGTATAGTCTGGGGCTTCTCTTTTCTGGGCAATTTCCTAAAGCTAGAAAAAATAGAATGAATGGTCTTGGTGATATAACAACAGAGCTGGTCTTTAGTACATAACTATGTAACTTCAGTTTTGAGAAGCAAATTAGATGTTGAAAAATATATCAATAGGTAGCCAAGTTAGGATTTGCCTAATAAGCACCACTAACTTGGACATTAACTAGAAAAAAGGTTAATTATGGAAAGAGGCTAAGAGATCTCCCTGAATATCCATTTGCCCTTTCTTCTAGGGCAATAGCACTTCCAGTTTGAGCTGGGTACAGAACAGCAATGACATCTCCCTGCTTCCATGCAGTTGGGTGTGACCATGTGATAAGTCTAACTCAGGAAATGACACGTTAATGGCACATGTAACTTCCAGGACATGCTCTTTTAGAGGGGAGGAGAGCCTTTGCCCCCACTGCCCATTTTAAAAGGGGAAGGATGCCTTAACCTCTCCTTTCCTCCTTTCTTCTGGCCAGAATATGGACTTAGCTAAATTGAAACTGCCCTCCAGGACCATGAGATGATCTTAAAACTGAAGGTCATGCCGAGACCGGTTTGGCTCAGTGGGTAGAGTGTCGGCCTTCGGACTGAAAGATTCCAGGTTCAATTCCGGTCGGGGGCATGTACCTTGCTTGTGGGCACATCTCCAGTGTGGGGCGTACAGGAGGCAGCTGATCAATGTCTCTCATTGATGTTTCTGACTTTCTATCCCTCTCCCTTCCTCTCTAAAAAAATCAATAAAATATATTTTTTTTAAAAAATGAAGGTCACAATGTGGAGAATCATATAGAAGGAGACTGAGTTTATAGTGTTGCTCCCCATTAACCTTGACTGCTACTTCCAGACTCATAAATAAGATACAAACTTCCATCTGTTGGGGATTGGTTAATCTGACACGCATAGTTGAACTTAATCCCAACTAATAAACAAACAATGACAACAAAAGAAAACATTCAGAACTTTTAAAAACATCACCCTTTCTAGAGCCCAGCTAACTAACAGGGAAACCAATATTGAGAACAATTAAATAAAGCTAAACTGAGAAGTTGAGTCCTGGGTTGGCTGAAGTGCCAGTTAAATATGTAGTTTAGTTTTCCGTTCTAAGACGTTCTGTGACTTTCTTCAAAGAGGCAATAGTTCTTAAATAGTTTCTGAAGATAATGATAATAAGACTTGTATAAGGTGGTAACTAGCTAGATGAAGAGAGAGGAAGGAGGGCAGAAAAGCTACATATATATATGAATGTGTATACATAATGTATGTGTCAAGTAAGTGCATGGAGGATGGGAAATATTAGAGTGAGTCCATTCAAAATATGAAGATATAAGGCATTAAATAAGTAAAGCATGGTGGGAGTCTCAACTATTTTTCTTCCAATTTTTAAAAATTAAGACATAGTTGAAACAATTACTATGGGGGCAAAAATGAACAGAGGGCTAAATTTTTTCAAAATAAACCAGAAAACTAAAATCCATACATAAAATTATTTCTCTCAGTGAAAAGGACCAGGGAAGGTACCAGCCTTTGAGACAAGATCAGAAGGAAGTGCACACAAGAATAAAACATATGGTCTTTGTCTACAGCTGCACAGATTTTTAACTGGAGTGGCAAAGCTATATATACATACAGGTAAGAAATTTTGCAATATCCAACTTCAAAACAGGCTTCATGCCGAAATTTGTTTTCTTAAGTCTATTTTTGTCCATTCTTGTAACTCAGCATACTCTCTATAGAAACAATGACATATGAAGTACTAAATTAAGCTACCAGCGCCTGTTTACTTCTCATTGCATATATTTCCCTGGAAAATAACAAGCCGCACACTACCAATGTAAATACATACAGCTCTAAGCTTGTGAACTTTTGTGAACTTTTCTTTCCCCCAAATCTTGTTCATCTTACCTGATCAGACACACAAATAGTCTCATTCTCAAAAACTATACTTGCTAAATTTTACTGAGAGGCAGAAAAATAATAGTGAGGAGAATTAACATAATTTAACATGACAATCACACTTAGTTTTATTCTTGCATTCTTTAACATTGAGCTACAGCAAAATAAATATTAACCATTCAAATGTGGAGAAAATTGACACCAAATAATAAAGAAGATATGGAATACCTTCAACAGAAGTATATTCTAAGATAAGCGAATTAGAGGTAACTCAGTATCTGGCGGTTGGTAATATTTTCATTTAATTAACCCCCAGTTAAATCTGAGCTGGGCTATGGTAATGGGACCTGACACAGGCTACAGCAACAAATTCAAGATGCCATCAGTATTTTCACAGGGAATTCCAATATAAAATTACAAGGTAACCAAAAATGAAAACTTGGGCAGTATTGAGAACCAAAAGAAAATGAAAAATATGAACCTGGAAGGAAGTTAATATTGTCAACCACTAAGTGGACAGAAGAATTAAAGCATGAGAGGAAATTATTTTTCTATATTGGCCATTCCAGACAAATCAGCTCATTATCATTTAGTAAGTAGTGGCACTGTGATGGACTACATAAAATTGGGTCTAAAGAGAGTGGTCAGGTATTCAGGTGTTTTTGTGCCACCTCCCACTATAGTTTAAAGATGCCCATTCCATCTCAAACTTTTATTCTTAAATCATGCCTGCCTTTGGGTCAGAAGAATCAGTG